>JASFDH010000637.1:0-21124 GCA_036937195.1 Nidularia pulvinata
TCTGGTCAGCAAAACCTGACATCGTTGTCAGTGGATCAAACATTGGAAGTGAGTAAATAGGGGACGGACCGAAAAAAAACAGCGTTAATTTAAATTGGCAGATAACCTCGGGTCCGGGATCACGGGCTCCGGCACTGTGTAAGTCGACTCCAAATTGGTATGCATAGTGCCATACTAAGATTCTGAATTAGTGGTGCTGCATCCGAGGCGGCTTTAGAGGGCATTCCCTCGATCGCTTTCTCTGGTGCGACAGGCTCCCAGGTTTCATACACTACGCTCACCTCGAGCACCTCCTCTTCCACTGTCGCGGCAAACATCTACACCGCTCTCGTCGTCAAGTTCGTGAACGCACTCGTTGCAAATACAACGCCTCTTCTCCCGACAGGAGTCAGCGTCAACGTGAACTTCGCCTCCACGAGCAGCTGCACATCAGCCTCCAGTTTCAAGTTCGTGTTCACACGCTTGGTGTCAGACAGCTCGGCAACGGACGTTACGACCTGCGGGAAGAGCCACCTCACCGATGAGAGCACCCTCATCAAGACAGGGTGCTTCGCCACGGTTACTGCGTTCAATGCCACGACGAAGAAAGATGTCAGTGCGACTACACAGGCGGCAGTCCTGAACAAACTGACTTCCATCTTGAGTTGCGCATAGATAGCCGGAGTATCGGATGAAGGACTCCTGGGTTAGATGTAGTGTAAATGAATGAAGGAGATACAATTCCTCTGCAAGCATATATAAATAATATCTGGAGAATAATTCAATTGAAACACATTCAAGACGACACAGGAGGTTCACTCACTCTACTCGTCAGCATCATCCGCCTCCTCCGCTGCCTTTCGCCGCTCATCTCTTCTGAAACCCTTACCAAGCCTCCATCTCTCGTTCATGACCTCCACGGTGTCCAGTCTATTCCGCCTCAGTAATGGCGTATACTTCTGAGCCTGCTTGAAAGTGCCACCCCCCAGTGGGATATTCATCGTTTTCCCTGCAAGAGCCACATCCAGCGAGGACAGATTCTCCTCCGGGATTGGGAACAGCGGTGGGGGCGGCCGGCAATACTGCGCTGCCGCAGAAAGGAAATGTGAGTCCAGGATAGTATATATTTGTGATCGCTGGTGAATGGTCTCCATCTGGTGGTATAATTCACTACCGGCATCGGCGTCGTCTCCGATCCCGCGGGTATATCCTGCAGTCCTCCAGCTCAGCTCCTCTTCAGGGTATCCGCAGTCCCAGAGCATTAGTGGAAGGGCATCCGCCATCTGGTACTCTGGTTTTCTATCTACCACCTCATAATGGGACTCTCCTATTCGTGGCGGCTCTAGGCTTTCTTCGACATTCAGGAGAGCAGATACCACAGTGGGAGGCTCTAACCCAGATCCAACTAGGAATAAGATGGCCATGATGTGCCGGACCTGGTGATACAAAAAGGCGCTGCCAATAAGGTTGAACACGTACAGACCCTGTCCTTCAGAGCCTTCAAGAGGTTCAATGAGTGCACTCATCACATTCCTCTTGAAGGCCGTGATTTGTTTCTGCGCATCCAGTTTGCACAGATTCCGGAAATCATGCTCTCCGACGAGGCGCACCGCCGCTTCTCGCATGCGATTGATATCGAGGTTTTTAGGAGAGAAGAAGTACTTGTAATGTCGGTATTTGCAAGAGAAGCGGGCTGAGAAGGTGGGAGACACAGGAGACCAGGCAAGGATTCGGATAGTGGGAGGGAGGAGGCGGTTAAGAATGGATGGGTAGTCGTGTTCGCTTCTCGGCTTGGGAGATTTAGGAAGGGATAACGCCTCGTCTGACAAGGAATCATCAAGGTTGAGCGAACCAAATCCGTCTTCTATGCCAGACAACGTATCTTCGTTGCCGGACTCGACTTCATCCGACACAAAGGATATAGTTTGCGATGACGGGCCCGCTTCCACTGATGCTAAGTCACTCGTTGGCTGTGCCTCTCCTAATGCTTCAAGATCCTTGAGAGACAATGCGCTCCTCACCCAGAGTGAGATAACCTGGCCAGCAGCGCTGACGCCACGATCGGTTCGGCCGCACTTCTCCCAGCCGCACCCATCCATGCCTGCATCCGGGTCTATCAGACGAGCCTTTGCCAGAGCGTTGAACATGACGCCTTCGACTGTGGGCAGAGGTCCGGGTTTCGTTTGGAATGCGAGTCCGCCATATTCCCAACCAGAATAGCAAAACTTCAATGCTATTTTCCGCCGAGGATGACTTGAAAAGGTGAACTGTTTTGGAGGGCCTTTAGGCGATGGAGGTGGAATCTTGAGCCGCTCCAGGAGCGTTAGTCGTTCAATGAGCTGCTCCCGTGTCCAGCTCTCGTAGTTATTTGGTGAAGGATTTGCCATCGTTCTTCGGAAAGCGCTTGAGCGTGGGGATAAGTATTGAAGAGTACGGTTCATGTACTAACCATCCAGACTTATTGATTTTCTTGGAGTCGAAGTGACTGGCAGTTACCCCGAGAAGGGAGATGATTCGAATGACGGCGACAAAGACCATTTTAACTGAGTCTTCCATCTAAATCGATTGCGGGAGGAATGAAAAATGTGAGTCACATGGTGTGTTCTGACGCGTCACGTTTGTAACATTGTGTGACTCGGATAAATCGGTCAGAGATCCTGGTCTTGAACAGAACCATCATCGTGTACACGACGAAGGTGGATACCACGTACCATCCGAGCTTTAATGAAGCCTGATTTCCTCTAGCGCTCGCGATATAGTAGTGGTGAGCCTCATGAAGATATCCATCACTGATATATGCTCCGCGTTACACATTATACAGGTATACAATACTGTGTGTCCGATGATGTTACATGGTATATTTGAATTAGCTCAGACCTCAATTACGAGCGACGCCGGCTTCGCCTTGGACAGCAGCTTTTCCTTCAGTCTGTCTCAGCTCTCCTTTCTCTTGTAGCTCGGGCTTATGTGCCACCTTGCCGATCATCTGCACGTAAATCTTAGCTTCAGCAGCAACGACGACTTGCAATGAATATAACGCACCTGCTGGGTCTTGCCTACAATCTTGTCGCCCATTCCAACTTTACCATGGGGATGGTTCTTTTCTTCGTGATGGTCGGCGTGGTGGTCGGTGTGCACCCCGGCTACAGCGCGAAACGAAAGTCAGATCACAAGCACACATCACGTCAACTCAAGTACTTGCCTTGGGCATCAGGCTGGACATGCCTGGTATTGTCGGCGCCTACGGTATTATCTGCAGTTTCATAGCGCTCTGTGAATGGCGTCTTGTGGGAGTCGAATCCCGAAGACTTGTACTCCTCGCGCGCGGCTGGAGACCCGGTCCATCGGCCTTGGTCAGGTAGATCACCTCCCTGCGCACCGCTGATGGCAGTAGGTGGAAATTCTGCGTCTTCCATGCGCTCTGCGCTGTAGTCAAAAGTAGGGTCGGCGCCTTTGGTGCCGGGAAGAGGGTCGTTGGTATTGTGGATATGATGCTCGGGGCGGGTGTCGGCGATGGCAGCGTTGGTTGGGAGGTTGGCCATTGTTTTAAAATGAAAATGGAGGAAGATGTGTTTTTAAAGTTTGTTGATAGTAAGAGGTCTTATGGAGTGTGAAGAACAGTGAAATGGACGAGTGGTTTTATACTCCCTTGAGGAGGGCTAGAGTGAATGACGTCATGGTTATTAAACTGAACCAGACTGCACTGGGCTCCATGATGGCAGCAAGTGCAACCATGATGCTGGAGCTGTGGTTCCATTACGTCGTGCTCGCTGTTGGAAAGTTGACTCCTAAACGCTGGAGTAGAGACAAGTTCCTGCCGCGAAGATCGTCACCGTCAGGTGACACGTATTAGTAGAGTGTCGCGGATGGTCTGCAACAAGAGACCAGTTGTTTGCAAGAGCTCATGGTAAATAACGTACTCACGTTGCAAGAAAACTGGAAAGGAATATAAGTCCGATTGCGAAAACAGTGAGATTGGAAAGCAAGAAAGCTGATAAATGCCCGTTATTAGTGCATAGACTATAGAATTTTCGATGAAGGACAAACCAAATGCAGTGAAGAAAGCATGTCAATAGTCATAAAGATTAATAAGAGTTAGGATACGAACACTACGAATAAATAAGTAATCGAGTCTCTTGTCTGGTTGTTTAAACTCAAGCATCAGTGTCTACTTGTGCCAATGTGCGGGAGATATTGAACCGACAAGGAGTGAGAGGGTTCGAGAAGCGGAAAAGCTACTTCGCCACCAGAAAATACCACGAGGGAGAAAAGAATACCTGGATCATGTGAGTCTGTGAGATCGATTGACAGTGTTGAAGAGAACATCTGACTTTTGACGATATCTTATAGGGCTAGTGAGTTTTACTGATAAGTCAAAAGAAAGTATTTGACGTACAAGAAACCGTCGATCATTGGCAGGACACTGGTAGCGTAGCACCCGGGAAGACTTTGGAGCTTATGATTGACTGATATTCGCCGTTAGAGGAATCACTGGATTCGATTGATATAGCCGACTAACTTGGGACATTCTCTCCGGCGCAGTCTCTGATCACCAAACCGACCAGCATAATAATCCCTCCTGTAAAGGTCCTAGTAGGATCATCGAATATTTGAAGAATTGACAGTCACCAGAATAGAAGAAGAGTGGTACTGCGAGGCAAGCTGGAAGAGTTCATTCGAAAATGCAGTCTTAAGCAATGATAATGAGTGTACCTTATTCCACCGGTCCAAGGTAAGCTAAGCTATCATTTATAAGCGCGTAGGGATTTGAAGAATATGCGTATGAAGAGCCCAGACCCTCAGCATGAGTATGTCTGTAGAGAAAAGTGAGCGCTTTGTTTTGCAGAGATATTCTGACCTACACAGTGCATGTTGAGATTGTTGACAAGGTCGTTGCTCTAGATACCAACCCTTAAGTTTGGTATCACAGAAAAGAAGAGTGAACATACACAGTAAGCAATCGTAGGTAAAAGACGCAGCTGTAATAGAAGTTTAGGAGACATGCAGCTGTACGCTACAGATGAAAGCGACGAACAACTACTATAGAGGCGTTAGATAAGAACTCCGCGGCTCAGACACAGCTGACTCACGCATGCAGATTGATATAACTTTGCTGCGGCTGGTAAACGTTGGTGAGCTACATGATAGAATTTGACCACATGATTTCAAATACACATGCAATTGAATCTAAGCAGAAGTGAGATGCCGATGTTTGATATGAAGAATCATTTTACCACTTACAATAGCATCCCCTCCACGGCACAGCGATTGAAAAAGAAAAGAAACTTCGTTATTGATGTGCGTGTCCTGCGACGTCGACTATTTAGAATGTTGAATATCATAAGAATTTAGATACTGACAGCTACATAGAAGAAATCTGTCAGACTCCACTAGTTTCCGCTGAGAAAAAAAGATGCGTACAGTACTGACCTCCTTGTCCAGTGTGATAACATAGCCATACAGAAGGCATGCTAAACAGGCATCTACAAAGGTTATGGTTAGTAGAGAAAGTAAGCGCGGGACTTGCAGTGACCGCTCACAGCCAGTCGTGTGCGTACTAATCGCAAACGCACCTGCCATCAAGTTTACTGCCGTGCCCTGCTCGACCAATGTCTCGAGATCCATAGTGGCATGCAGACAGAGGTACGGCGGCGTCTAAGTTTTCGGGATGCTGTAGCTTCAAGAGAGACGCACCAGAGTACAAGTATGCAGCTTTGGATTTGGGCGGGTCTTTGTAGACATTGTAAAGTTTAAACTCGATGAATGTATTGTTTATTGCTTTTCGGAGTTGTGGAGGTTATCTGCATGCGGTTCTGTTTTATCAGAATCGCTTCTGGCTCAGCGCGCTTCTGGCGTTAAATAACCAGGGTGACTTTTGCAGAGATGTAGATTAAGAGTGAGAAATCATCGGACCCTAGGAAAGAAGGTCGGTGGGATTGGCTTAGCAGGCAGTCGAGGCAGCATGCTATTGTATGTAATGTCAGCCCGAGAGTGAACGACTAGCCGGGAAACTCAAGATATTTGGATAGTTTGCGACTCGTGCACATTAAGTAGGAAAGTCTGGGCGGCTTTGAAACCGACAATATGTTTGCGTTTTGTGAGAACGGGAATGGTCTTTAAGAGAAAAGTAAGATGAAGGTTGTCAGATTCGCACATCAGTAAAATGTCGGAAAGTTAATTTGTCCCAACTTAGTGGCAGTGTTGTATATGCCGATCAGCCCTTGCAAGGGCTTGTAAGTAGCTCGTCAGGCTGACATCTAAATTGCGATGACTTGGGTAGACCGGAGTTCCAAATCTTATCAAGATGCATTGAGAATAGCCTTAATTGACATCATCGCTCATTGAGAGACTTAGCAAAGCAGCTTCTGTTTTTTCAGAGCCCACACTGTTGGAATAATTACGAGCTTGCCGTGTTACCTGGATAGGAAAGGAGCAAGTGCCGGAGCCCATCTTAATTGATGTATTAGTTTCGTATATTCGTACTCAGTTTGTTTCATTTATTTACTTATAAACAAGGTAGTCTAGCGTTTGTATCTTTGGTCGTTTATCACCCTTATAACTTTTTGTCCCTTGCTGGGACGTTATTTTAACACATACTGCTGTGTGTCCTACCAACCCTAGGTGATATGCACTCATAAAGTGCTACAAGAAATTAGTGAATCAACATATGACCTTGGTGGGACATGCTTTGAGGTATTGTTTACAGCATTTTTGGTGCCTTGGAAGGACTTCTTTTCAACCTCCCAGTAGTGGTGTTTGCACCAGCCCCAATACTCTAAATTATAATATAATGAGTGCCATATATCATACAATAAATTTAATAAAGTGCTTACCATTTTGATGGAATTTAATTCACAATGAAATTTTGGGAGAAACATGCATTTGTGACCTTGAGACTTAATGAATGTTAAGCTGTGGTCAGGTTTATCAGAAGCATTCTGGCCTGAGGTTTTGGAGATTAGTGTAAGGGGAACCACAGACTGTGCAGGCTGGTTCTTCAGCCCAGAAATATTCCTATTTTTCTTGGGCGGGCAACCTTCGGGTGGCGTTTGGGGATTTTTTAATGAGGGAATGGCTCGTTAAAATGTTGTAATTTTGTGGGATCAAATCCCGTTTATCAAAAGCAATCGAAAAATGAATTTTCTGAGATTTTAGCGATTTGTTTTAGGTGCACCAATATTTTTGGCTACTTTTGACCAGAACTTAGAATTTGAAAATTTCGCTCGCGCAAATCAATGAGCTAGGTCATTTCCTTTATATCCCAGTATTTTTTAGAGGGTTTAGATCATTGTGATAGTCATGATAAATGGCAGAATAAATTTGATGTGTTTGCTTGTCCACAACTGTACCCAAGGTCCTGCTACCGAGGTCCTGCTACCCAGTTCCCGAACTACATTCACTTCCGTCATCAGGGTTTAGGGATTCACCGCTCCAGGCAAAACCTAATCTTCTCTCCTAGCTGCAGACCAACCACGATGTCTGGAGCAGCAAGTTCCGCCGGAGCCTCGAAATTCCAGGCGTTTATGAACCATCCCGCAGGTGAATTCGGAAACTATAATTATTGATTCCGCCTCTCATATTCTTGCTCGCCAACAGGACCCAAGTCTGTTTTCTTCTGGGCACCTCTGATGAAATGGTGTCTTGTGGCTGCTGGGGTTAAGGACTTGTCTCGTCCAGCTGACAAGCTGAGTGTCTCGCAGAATGTTGGTGCGTGCCACGAAGAAACTCCTTAGTAAACGAGGATTCTTATGCTAGCGTCTTATAGCCTTAACTGCGACTGGTTTCGTCATGGTGCGATACTCCTTGGTTATCACTCCCATAAACTACAGCTTGGCCGCTGTGCGTCAATTTCTCGGTGCTGTCGTTAGCTTCCCTCATATTTTTGTGCTTAGGTCAACTTCTTCATCGGTCTTTCGGGGTTGACGCAACTTGGCCGCATCGCAAAGTATGCATGATTTCAATGATTTGTTGATTTTTATTCTTAGACAAATCCCACAGCTATCGGATGCACAACCCGGAGGCAGCAGCAAAGTCGTCATAGATTTGACTACTACGTTCCTTGTATTCTCTTGATATCCATAATATACACCGCACTAATATACACCGCACTAATATACACCGCACTTTACACAATACACAAGTTGAACTAGAAGATGTATCACAACGCTCTCTGATCCAACGCAAATAAAAGTCTAATTTAAAGTATTCCGCGACACTGTTCATCTCGACTTGGATTTACTTGATTGAGCCTTGGCTTTACGTGGTGGTTGGCGTCTTCGCCCTGCATCAGCCTCATCTGATTCCCCCCTTCCCCCTCCTGCATTGTCCTGAACAGCGCTCTTCGCCATATTCCACCAGCTATTTTCTCCGAAAACTCGATCTGCAGTTGTAAAAATACCCCGCATAATTTGCTGTACATCCGGCTGCTGATTAGCGGGTCCTACTCCATTTTCCTGGTACTGCCATTCTTGTTGACGCTCGAATGACTCCCATGGCATCGGCCGTCTTGTTCCTCTCTTCGAACGTGACGTCCGTGGTTTGGACTGAGCCCTAGAACTCCCTGCGGCATTCTGACTTCGACCATTGATCATGTCCAGTATGAATCCCCCGAGATTCGACACGATGCCGTAGCTTCCCATCGCGTTGTTCCCATACGCATTTCCCATACACTAACTTGCACCTGCGACCAAGGCGGCAAAGATGGTACCTCACCTGACAAACCGGATGTTGGTCCGGAACATCCGCTAGTAGTTCGATAGAGACTTGCAAGGGCAAGATAGGCGGCAAGGACGCTGATGAGCGGGGGAATAATGGCCTGTGCATTCCACTGAAGCGGAATTGTTGAAGCCAGGACCGCATGACATCAATGATCTTCAGTTCAGCTTATTGGCAATAAGCTGAACTAAAGATCATTGATGTCATGCAGTCTCGCCGCCCGCCTCCAGGCGCTGGCAGTTTCCGAAGGCTTTGGAAGCAAGCACAACACATCAAATCTGCCGTCTAGCGCCGGTCCGGCGATCTGTCAGGTCTGCTTCCGTCACGTTCGCGTGTCCATCACGTGTCGAGAAATTATCGCAGTGTGGAAATTTTTGACGGATAATTAGGAAATACGGGGCGGGTAGTTGCTTTCGCAACATTAGGTCGTCTCCCCCTACGACCGTTCCTTCTCGTCGTTTTTAATCCAAAATGCTTCCCCGGGCAGCTCGTAGACTTGAGACGGCTTTACTGTCGTCTCGTCAGAGTCTTCCGCGCCCTGCGCGTCTCTATTCCACTCCTTCCAAAAAGCTCAACGCCCCCGCCGCTGCAACTGCACAAATCCCCCGTCCAGAATATCCTTCCTTCCTCGCGAGCGTCCATCCGCTTCCCGCCGGGGCAGAAAATGCAACTTCGTCTGGCATCGGCCAGGAGCTTGAAAGTTTCCTGGCCCGCCGAGTGCCCTATACGATCTTGCCTACGCCTCTGCCGAAGGACAGGACGTCAAAAGACAACGAGCGCTGGTTTACAGACTCGGCTACACAGGACTTGACGGCGGTAATGGACGCGTGCCTACATAATCTTCACGACGTGCCACGAGCAAAGACCGTCTTCGAGCAACTGCGAAGTAACGACATCAGGAGCCAGGCTCTTGATACCCGGGTGTACAATGCTTTCCTGGAGGCATACATAAGCGTAGCTCTTACGAAGAAGGGGGAGGATAAGGAGTACTGGGTCTCGAGTGCCTGGGAGCTCTACCAAATCATGGAGCGCGATGACGAGAACATACCTCCAAACGAGGGTACTTATGCCACCATGCTCCGTGCCTGGAACCTGTGAGTGATTTTCATTCATTACACGAACTACCAACTCAGTATATTGTTAGGTTCCATGAAGATCCCGAAACCATGGTAGACATGGAAGAGGCCGTACCACCCGTGGAGCTGCTCGCTCGCGTTGCGGATAGGCAGCTGTCTGTTTCTCGCATCGTTTCTGACCGATCAATTCCCTCAGATGAGGAAGCCATTAAACTAATTAAATCCATGACGCAGGCCGCTGTGGACCTGAATCTCTCAAAAGTGGTGGTTGAGCTTGGGCAAGCAGAAGCGGTCGGCGCTTACTACCCGGATGCTCTTGCGGGTATTCCTGAAGCTCTGCCTGTTACGCGTATTGTAAGTATGCTACAAGATTTACCGCTGGTGCAGTAGGGTTAATTTATGTTTCAGAAAACCGCTCCCGGAGAAGTTGAGGAGCAGGAGAAAGGAAGAGAGGCTGCATCTGAGAACGAGATCCCTTTTAACCTCGATAACCTTCGGCGTCATCTGGCAGATGTCACTCTCGCTCGTCGCGTCCTTCCAGAGGATGTCGCGGCTCGCCAAAAAATGCTAGAAGAATCTGTATACGATGTCGCTGTAGCGCGGTTGAAGCACCAGGCTGAAACCCTCGCTGGACTCGGGCTGGACCAAGGCGCGCTCATGCAAGCGGATCTGCAGCGGTGGATGTGGCAGTGGCATGTCAAGCTGAAGGCGCGGCTTGAGGAGGAGATCAAGAGAATCACCACGACGGAGATGTCCCCCAAGTACAAACCGCACCAGCTGCTCTCGCCCTACCTCTCCCTCGTCAAAGCCGAGCGGCTGTCCTTAATCACCATCCTCGAGATCATGCGCCTCTCAGGTGCGGGTGGTATCGCCGACGGCATGAAGACAGCCCGCGCGTTGCTTTCGGTGGGCAAGGCCGTCGAGATCGAGTACAAGGCGCAAATGTGTAAGACCAACAAGATTCCGGTGCCGACTTCGAAGCATACCGATAGGAACTTCTTCTCCACCCTCGGGTACAGCAACTTACAGCAGCGCAGAGTGGCGGCGGCCAAGCACATGACAGATGGCGAAGCGTGGACGGCTGAGTGGACGCAGGCCGTGCGATCAAAGATTGGTGGTATTTTGGTGGAGTGCTTGATGGATGTTGCAGAGGTAACGAGGACGGCTATCGACCCGCGTACCCGGGAGACAGTGTGAGTATTCTATTCGATGCATTTACTTCTGAGATCGTTCATTTATACGCTCCTTTTCGTTCAGTTCCGAGGTCCAGCCTGCTTTCTTCCACTCGTATGAGTACCAGCGCGGCCAGAAGCTCGGTGTCATCAGGTTGAACGCCGTTGTTGTGGAGCGTCTGGCGAAGGACAATGTCCAGGATACTCTCCACCCTCGCCATCTTCCTATGCTTGTTAGACCAAAGCCATGGCTTAACTACGATCAGGGTGGCTACATTTACAACAGGAGTAAGTTACCTTCGGCTCGAATTTGGCTCTTGAGCTAACGCTGCTCTCTAGGTTACGCGATGCGCTTCAAGGACTCCGTAGAACAGCAGATCTACCTACGGCAAGCATCTGAGCAGGGCAACGTCGAGCTTGTCTACGCCGGACTCGACGTACTCGGGAGCACACCATGGCAGGTGAACAAGAAGGTCTTTGACGTCGTTCTTAAAGTGTGGAATACCGGGGAGCGCATGTGTAAGATCCCACCTGCGACTTATGACAAGCCTGAGCCGGTGCCGCCTGAGAACTACGAGACTGATCTGAAGGCGAGGAGCATTTACCTCCAGAGGCAGAAGTCGCATATACAAGCGAGGGCAAGTAATCATTCAGAGAGATGTGGTGTCAATTACAAGATCGAAATTGCTCGCGCTGTACGTCATTTATTATCTGCCATTTCTCTCAGAACTAAACTGAGTGCTTCTTCCTGTAGTTCCTTGGTGATACGATGTACCTCCCTCACAATCTGGATTTCCGTGGCCGTGCCTACCCCATCCCGCCCCATTTGAATCACATCGGTGACGATCTGTGCCGTGGCCTCCTTCTCTTTGACGAGTCCAAGCCTCTTGGCGAGCGTGGTCTCCGCTGGCTCAAGATCCATTTAGCCAATTTGTACGGTTATGACAAGGCCAGCTTTGACGAGCGTGTAGACTGGGTGATGGAACGGTTGGATGAAGTACGCGATAGTGCGACCAAGCCTCTTGAGGTGCGTTTTCTGTTTCCTTGTGTGTTTCTATTGCACTGTGATGCTAATACATAATACAGGGGCGCCGCTGGTGGACTGGAGCCTCTGACCCATGGCAGTGTCTCGCGACCTGTTTCGAGCTGCACGCCGCGCTCGAATCCCCGGATCCCCACGCCTTCCTGTCGACGCTCCCCGTGCACCAGGACGGCACCTGCAACGGACTGCAGCACTACGCCGCGCTCGGCGGTGATGACCGTGGTGCGCAGCAGGTCAACCTGGCTGCCGCCGACCGGCCCTCGGACGTGTATTCGCACGTCGGTGGCATGGTGGAGAAGATGATCGAGGCGGACGTGGAGAAGGGTGTGCCGTACGCTGCGATGCTGCAGGGCAAAATCACCCGTAAGGTCGTGAAGCAAACGGTGATGACCACGGTGTATGGCGTGACGTTCATTGGCGCCCGCGAGCAGATTGAGAAGCAGTTGAAGGACAGGAAGGATATTCCCGAGGAGGAGTGCTGGGCGGCGGCGTCATATCTCGCGCGCTTGGTACGTGCACTCCTTATCCCGTTCAACAAATTCAGCGATACTAATTATTCTACTAGGTCCTCGCCTGTATCGGTGATCTCTTCTCTGGCGCCACGGACATCCAGAACTGGCTCAATCTCTGTGCGCGCCTGATCGCCAAGTCTATCCCCGAGGAGCGCCTCCCCGAAGCGCTCGCACAGGAGCTGACAAAGAGGGGGGATGCAAAGTCCAAGAGCAAGAAGAGCCTTGCTTCCAACCGCGTGAAGAAGGAGCAGATGACGTCCGTCATCTGGACGACACCCCTTGGTCTGCCGATTGTTCAGCCGTATAGAAAGACGGTCAGGAAGCAGGTCATGACTTCCTTGCAGTCGGTGTTCATTTCTGATCCTAATTCCCCTGCGGAAGGTAAGCTGCTAGTTTGCATCGTTTTAGGCGTGGATTTTGTGTATTGACTTCCCTGCTAGTCAACTCGCTAAAGCAGGCTTCTGCTTTCCCACCCAACTTCATTCACAGTCTCGATGCCACCCATATGATGTTGACTGCTCTTGAGTGCCGTGTACGTACCACCATGTAATTCTCTGCACTTGGGTACTGATAAATTTTTTCTCAGAGCCAAGGTCTGACCTTCGCCTCCGTGCACGACTCGTACTGGACACACGCATGCAACATCGACACGATGTCCGGGATCATCCGCGACACCTTCATCGCGCTGCACTCCTCGGATGTCCTTGCAAGACTACAAGAAGAGGTGCGTAGCTTCTCATATCATTGTTTTCCTCTATACTTACAGTGCGGTATAGTTCCTGGAACGCTACAAAGGCTACAAAGTACCTCTCGAGAATCTCCGCAGCGAGAACCTCGTGAAGGCTATGAAAAAGGCTGGCGCCAAGATCATCGCAACGCCCGAGCAGGCGCGCACGCTTTCCTCCCTCAGCGAGCTCGTCGTCGTCTCCAAGACGATGAAGCCCACCGTCACCGAGGCGGAGGGAGCGGCGGCGGCCCCCAACGACCTGAAGGACCTCCTGGAGGACATCGGGGGCGGCGAGGGCACGGGCGCCCCTACGCGGGAGGAAGAGTACGAGGAGTACGATGAGGACGATGAGGACTACATCTCCCCGCAGGCGCGTGCGGCACGAGAGCGGAAAAAGGTCGATGAGAAAGCGGCACGGGAGTTGATGGGCAAGTTTGTGAATCTGACGGATATTCTGCCGCCGCTGCCGAAGAAGGGGAATTTCAAGGTGGAGATGATTAAAGATTCGCAGTACTTCTTCTCATAGAGGGGTTCTGCGTTTCTTCTTTACTCTGGTTTCCTTCCTCCGAGGTAGTTGGGTTGCCCATCTACCACCCCCGACATCATACCCCCTCCTAGACATTCTTCCTCGGCATTTGCTTCCCTTTCCTGCACCCCATTCATTTTTTTTATTGTCCACTCACTCCTCATCGGCCTATCATTACCACTGCACACTTAGTTATAAGAATAATATGTACCTTAAATTCTATGAATATAGAGAAATATTGTATATGGGATACTCAAAGGGTATTGTGACTTTGTCGCGACGTGTTCAGACGCGAAAATGGGTGCTTTTATCGAAAGTGAATAGGTTCAATTTCTCTAGTTGATGGAGACAAGCTGTATCGTCGATAGCACGTAAATTTGCATCCAAAATTTTGTTTTAACGTATCATTGGTTGGAGACGGAAGATATTCGAGGCACCTGCACCAATACGACCCGAAGCCAGACTCACACAGCTCTCACACCATTCACGCACGAAAGATCCCCCAAGCATCTAAACATCTCCATTATCTATACGTAAACCACAAAGGGTATGTCATCTTTAATGGTGCACCTCCTTCTTAGGCAGATCCTGTTCGAGGGACTCCAAGAACTCCTGTGCACCGCCAGCGCCCTCCGTTGACTCAGCAGACGCCTTCGGGGCAGCGGCCACGGCAGGCTCGGCGGCGTCGTACGCAGAGAGCTCGGAGGCGAGGTCGGCGGGGAGCGCAGGCGCCTTGGGGGAGGGGGGCATGGTGTACTGTTTCACGGAGCCGACGTGGGCGTCCTTTGCCTACGGGGAAAAGCGGGGTGAGATTTGCGCGGGAGGGGAGGGGAGGGGAAGAAGGGGAAGGGACGTACGACGGGCGTGGGCTTGTACGCTTTTATTTCGCGCAGGTAAAGGTCCTGGACGAGGTCTGCGGGAATATCCGGGTTAGTACTGACGCTTTCGGTCATTGGAGGAAGGTGACGACGTACCCTTGCGCGCGGCGGCGCTGGACGCGAATGCGCGGGTGGAGGAGCGGGATGCTTGGCGGGCCTATGGGGACGCGTTAGCGGTGAGCATAATGGGTGGAGGGGGGGAGTGGGAGGGGACGTACGGCCTGCCTGAGGATAGCGGACATGGTGGTGCAAAAGGAAGGAAGGTGACGTGACGGTGTGGGTCACGGCGCGTGACTTGCCTCTCGGAATCTGGACTTGGCTCGAGACGGGTCCACGCAGCGGGTTTTTCGTTGAATCTCTTGAACCTCTACCACCACCACTCACTACAAGTATGCTTGCTCGCCTGTCTGCTACCCGCCGCCTCCCCCGCGTCTTCGCTGTCCGCGCGTACACCACTGGACGCAACGAGGGCAGCGTCGCCGAGTCGAGGGGCTTCAAGTGAGTGGTTGTTCGGCTTTGCGACGCGTGTTCACCCGGGGGGCTTATGACTTGCGTTCGTCTGCAGCAAGAAGGAGAAGGCCCATGAGGGTAGGGTGTTTTACCTACGATAGTGGTGAGGGTGATGCTCATTTTAAGCAGACCAGTACATCCGCAAGCATGAGCAGGAGCAGATGGAGAAGCTCCGCGCGGAGGTACGTCTTCCCGGGCCTTGTCCCGCTGCCTTTATTTCGTTGCTCACTCGTGGTGATTTTGCATAGATCGCAAAGAAGCAAGAACAATTGGTATGAAGCCATTTTATCGACCAGGAATTCCATAGCTTAACGTGTATATGTGACCTCCTTCCTCCCCACAGGCCTCCCTAGAACAGGAGCATAAGGAAGCCCAGAAGAAGGATTAATAAATGTGCAGCTGACGCACGAAAGTCAGGTCTGTATCCCCCGTCTTATCTGTGTTGATATTTGGATAGGTGTGCTGATTCGAAGATGCAGGAATTGTCGCTTTATATATTGATATTCATTGCATGTACACGAATTAGCTTTGCTTGACGCGCCAGTGTATTATGCACCTCTTGCCGGATGCCAACGCGTGGGTGTACAGGAACATGCATAATGTTGATTTCTTTCCTGATTCAATGCTTTGGAGCTATGAGCGTCGGTTCTCTTACACGCAACAGGAACCGTGCAACGATATGGAGGCCGTGTGTATCCCATGAGTCTGCTTGAACTCGTATCTCGCACTCGCTATCGATGCCTTCGGAGCAACTCGGAAGCTGTCGGTGAACATTAGCCCACCAATTTATTCTCATTGCCACCTCACTAAGTGCATCTTTAATCTCCTGCTTCTTCGCTTGAGTGCTTTGCTAGCGTGTCTAGAACTTTGACGTGCAGTCCAGATTGATAGGTTCCAAATAGAGGACACCTTATTAAAAGCCCATGTTCTACAATGTCTATGCTTGACAGTCGAGACTACTGACAGTAAAAGTTTAATTCTCCCGTCCTGTACTGCACATTCTAGTGCAGAACGTCATCGCTTCGATCAGCTCAATGTACTACGGACTTCCGGTCCGTCTCACCCGGCGCCTCCTCGAGGCTCGTATGCACTATCTCAATCTCTAAACGCTCAATCTATATCCCAACCTCGACCTCCACAGCCTAGCTACCTAATCACCTAGTATACGTAGCAGCAGGATCATGTCTTCCCCCTCTTCTTTCCTCACCCCTCCTCCCCCCCGCCTCCCATACGACCTCCTCTCCCACATCCTCGCACTCCTCGCCCCCTCCCCGCCCGCCCTCGCGTGCTGCGCCCTCGTCAACTGGGAGATGAACCATGCCGCGTCGCGGGTGCTGTACGCGCGCGCGGTGCTGAGGCCGAGGAGGGATATGGGGTTTAGGCTGGGTGCGAGGGGATATGATGTTCCGGTGAGTTTTGGTTTTTTTATTTAAAGTGGAGTGAGGGGGTATTGATAGGACTTGGGTGTGGGGAAAAAAGAAAGAATCGAATTTGAATAGCGCGATGCAGAGTAGAAATGCCGGATTCGTGGTCGTGCTGGAAGTCGGGGGTTCGTATTTCATCAGGCCTCTAAGTATATACGACAAATGTATTTACTCAGTTTATTATATAGGCTACCTCCCCCAGCGCCTCGCACAATCCACCGCTCTGCGCGCCCTCCTCCTCTCTGCCCTGCGCCTCTTCACCAAACTGCATTCTGTCCATTTCTTCCCGGCGGCATGCCACGAGGGGCTCCTCGCCGGCATCGGGGCCACGCTCGCCGCTTTACCTCTCCTTAGGGAACTGGGGCTAAACGGGTTCTGCACGGTCGGGGAGGAGAATGCCCGGGCCTTGGGGGAGGTGAGGGGATTGGAGAGGTTGACGCTGGGTGATCCGGGGAGGGCGGTGTTGGAGGTGCTGCCTGGGTGGTTGGGGATGTTGGGAGGGCTAGAAGAGCTGCATTTGAAGGTGCGTCGGGTGTTGGAGTGTTGGAGATGGCGTTTGCTGAGAGTTTTGGGATAGGGAAATTGTGGCTCGATTACTCCTGGGGTTTTGAGGTCGTTCCTCCCGCATGTGAAGCCGCGCCTGAGGGCGTTCACGTTGGGACTGTCGTACTCCCTCACAGACGAGGATGTGTTCACCTTCCTCGGGGAGCTGCCGTTGTTGGAGCGGGTAGAGCTGAGATATTACTGGGCATGCCATTTCCCCTATCCTCCCCCTCCGTGTGTGTATGTGTTGACTATTAGTGGTCGAATAGCAACTCAAGACGCCCCCGCGCCAGCCGGCCCTCCCAAAGCTCAAAGTGTTCGCCGTGAATTATCAATGCACCGAGCCCAAGACAAACGTGCAGCAGCTCTGCAAGTGGATCCGCCGTGCCATCGAGCGGTCGCCCATTGAGAAAGTGCGTGTGGTGCCGGTGCCATTCTTCGGTCTGGATGTGTTGAGCGCGCCGTCATTTGGGAGCTTGGTGGACCATCTGACGAAGAAGCATTGGCGGACGCTGCGGGTGCTGGACTTGAGGAAGTGTTATGTCGACTTGAGCGCGCTGCGGGCGATGTTTGGGGCGTGTAGGGGGCTGGAGGAATTTTGGGTGGGGGCGAGGGAGGCGGCGCTGGTGAGTAGTGCGTTGTGCGGTGGTACTTACTTATTGATAGATTGCGGCAGGAAGATTTTGTACGGCATGCAGAGGGAATGGGGAGACTGCATTCGGCGGGGTTTGATATTCAGAACGTGAAGCACCGGTGGCGCGTGGGGCCGGAGAGGGTGCGGGAGGTGATGCGCGCCGGCGCGGTGCTCCGGCGGCTGGTGATCAATGGGGTGCATTGGGAGGTGCGTGCGCTGTTTCAGTTTATTTGCTTGGCTAGACAGTTTTGCAGGGATCGTGGACTATGGGTGAGGGGGGTGAGATGGAGTTTGTGGTCCGGGAGGTGCATGAGCGGCGAGAGGACGAGATGGAATAAGATTGGTCTATTAGTAGCACAGCATAACAAGACCAAGCAGACTTGATCAATATCCGAATCTCTCGTCTCTCCCTCATCATTGCAATGAGCGTGCGCGGCCCACGAAAGGGCGAAAACTACGAGCTCAGCGTCGACCTCAACAGCGAGTACCGCGAAAAGAGGAAGGATGCCATCAAGCGCGTTATTGCCTCCATGACCGTCGGGAAAGGTGTGCAGCCAGGCACTACTTTGGCCACCCCCGCTCACCCCCTCCAGATGTCAGCGGCCTCTTCCCCGACGTCCTCAAGAACATGCAGACCGAAGACCTTGAGCAGAAGAAGCTCGTCTACCTCTACCTCATGAACTACGCCAAGACCCAGCCCGAGCTCGTCATTCTCGCCGTCAACACATTCGTCAAGGACTCTGACGACCCCAATCCCCTCGTCCGCGCCCTCGCCATCCGCACCATGGGCTGCCTCCGCGCCGAAAAGATCATCGACTACCTCTGCGACCCCCTCCAGAAGTGCCTCCGCGATGAGAACCCGTACGTTAGGAAGACGGCGGCCCTGTGCGTTGCGAAGCTGTATGATCTGAAGCCGGAGCTGGTTATTGAGAATGGGTTCCTGGAGACTCTGCAGGAGATGATCGCGGACAGCAACCCGATGGTCGTGGCGAACACCGTAGCGGCGCTCACGGACATCCATGTCGCCGCGACCAGCGCGCCGTCGACGAGCGCCGCGGACCCGGGGGTCTTCGTCATCACCTCGTCGATCCTGAGCAAGCTGCTGATTGCGCTGAATGAGTGCTCCGAGTGGGGCCGCGTGGCGATTCTGAATGCGCTGGCGCGGTATGAGGCGCAGGACGAGAAGGAGAGCGAGCATATCTGCGAGCGCGTCGTGCCGCAGTTCCAGCATGTCAATGGGAGCGTCGTCTTAGCCGCCGTCAAGGTTTCTATCCCTCTCTTTGTACGCACTATCTACGCTTACGCTCGCCTATAGGTGATCATGATCCACATGCGCGGTGTGCACCGGGACGAGCTTATCCGGCAGCTCGTGCGCAAGATGGCGCCGCCCCTCGTGACGCTGCTCTCCTCCCCGCCCGAGGTGCAGTGGGTCGCGCTGCGCAACATCAACCTCCTCCTCCAGAAGCGCCCCGAGCTCCTCTCGAACGAGATGCGCGTCTTCTTCTGCAAGTACAATGATCCTCTATATGTGAAGGTCGAGAAACTGGATATTATGGTGAGGCTGGCGAGCGAGGCGAATTTGGATGCGCTGTTGAGCGAACTGAAGGAGTGAGTTGTGGGCGTCTTTTTTGGGGGGGTTGGATTGGTATTGATGATGCGCGTGTTTTTTAGGTACGCATCGGAGGTGGATGTAGATTTTGTGAGGAAGAGCATCAAGGCGATCGGGCAAACGGCGGTGAAGATCGATGTGGCGGCCGAGCGCTGCGTCAACGTCCTTCTCGAGCTCATCGCGACGCGTGTGAGCTATGTCGTGCAGGAGGCTGTGGTCGTCATGAAGGTGCGTCTCCCTATCTATACCACCCTTCCATCTCTCCCTCAACTTTCCTGTCTCTAATGTACTCACCCAGGACATATTCCGAAAATACCCCTCTACCTACGAAGGCGTCATCCCGACTCTGTGTGCGAATCTCGATGAGCTCGACGAGCCCGAGGCGAAGGCGTCGCTCATCTGGATCATCGGCGAGTACGCGAACAAGATCGATAATGCGGATGAGCTGCTGGGGATTTTCGTGGATACGTTCACGGAGGAGTCGTATCCGGTATGTGGATTGCTTCGTTTACTTGCTCCAGTTGCCTTCGTTTGTTCTCTTGATGTTTCATTTTTTTGGTGCTTTGTTCGTTCTTTGAGTGTTTCATTCTTTTTTTTCGATGTTTCTACCCTTCCATTTGGTTTTTGCTCGTTTGAGACAAACAAAAGACAATGTGACGCGTGCATGTGTCTGGGATATTGCTATGCTTTCGTTCTTCCATTTGTCTTTCCAACAGAGAGATATGTGCAGGTGCTCTGGGTTGTGGGTATACTTTCCTTCCATTTGTCTTTCGGGCAGAGAGACATGTGCAGGCGTTCTGAGATGTGGTTTTGCCTCTGAGAAAAGACACACAGAGAGTCATGTGCGTTTGTCGCAGGATATGATTATTCCCTCTTCCATTTGCTCTTCCTGTTTTGAGAAAGACAGACAGAAGGTGGATTGCAATTCTTCCCGGGACATTGATATACTTTCTTTATCTCTCCTTCCCTATCCATCCACCGCCCACCATCGATTGCACACTTTATCATCTTCGTCTTTCTCCTTGTCTTCCTCCTTGTCTTCCTCTTGTCTTTTCTCCTTTTATTCGAACTCGCCTCGCTCCTTCGCTTCCCCGCGACTGACACCCCAATTTGGCACCTTATCACAGGTCCAGTTGCAGACGCTCACGGCGGTCGTTAAGCTCTTCCTGAAGAAACCAGACTCGTCACAGGGCATCGTGCAGCGCGTGCTCAACACCGCCACGAAGGACTGCGATTCACCCGACGTGCGCGACCGCGCGTATATCTATTGGCGCTTGTTGTCCACGGATCCAGGCGCGGCGAAGGTGAGTGGTTTTTCGGGTCGGAGCCCCGTGCCGCGTGACCCGCTTGATGAGCGAATATGTGTTGACGATTGCCTTTCTGCTTTTTCTTTTCCTTTCCGCCTGTCATTTTGCGGTGTTGTTTTGTATAGGCTGTTGTGCTGGCGCACCGCCCGCCGATTTCGATTCCGCGCACGACAGTGTCGTCTGCACTGCTGGAGGAGCTGCTTGGGGAGATCGGGACCCTCGCGAGCGTCTATCACAAGCCAGAAGAAACATTCGTAGGCAGGGGCCGCGTGAGCGCGGATAGCGTGCAGCGCAAGGGGGCAGAGTGCGTCTTGTTTTGGATTTGCTCGTGGACTGTCGTTGCTGATGTTGTTCTTGCTCTTCTCCTTCTCCTTCCCCTTTCTCTCTTTGTTTCTGGCTCTATGTGTGATAGGTTGGCGGATGATCGACTGTCGACGCAAAAGGCATTACAAACCGTTGCTGCCGGTCAG
>JASFDH010000638.1:0-21123 GCA_036937195.1 Nidularia pulvinata
CACAAGCGAGGTTGTTGAGTGAACCAGGTCGATCTAGGTGAAGTACAGGTCTCAGGGCCAATGCTTCTCGGTTCAAAGCAATGGATTCCTCCAAGTCTGCAAGCTGACCCTTCTGCCCAAATCGCCTCGGAAGTGCATTTGCGAGGTTGTTGAGTGAACTAGATTGATCCGGGTGAGGTGCAGGTCTCAGGGCCAATGCTTCTTGGTTCAAAGCAATGGATTCCTCCAAGTCTGCAAACTGACCCTTATGCTCGAATCGCGTTGAAAGCGTATTTGCAAGACTGTTGAGTGAACTATATCGATCTGGGTGAGGTGTAGGTCTCAGGACCAATGCTTCTCGGTTCAAAGCAATGGATTCCTCCAAGTCTGTGAGCTGACCTTTCTGGTGAAATTGCATCGAAAGCGCATCTGCATGATTTTTGAGTGAAGCAGATCGTTCCGGATGAGTTGCAGGTGTCAGGACCAATGCTTCTTGGCTCAGAGAAATGGATTCATCCAATTCTGCAAGCTGACCTTTCTGCTGAAATCGTGTCTGAAGCACATTTGCGAGGTTGTTGAGTGAAGCAGATCGGTCCGGGTGAGGTGCAGGTCTCAGGACTAATGCTTCTTGGTTCAAAGCAATGGATTCCTCCAAGTCTGCAAGCCGACCCTTCTGCTTAAACTGAGTCGAAAGCGCATTTGCAAGGTTGTTGAATGAACAAGATCGATGTGGGTAAGGTGCAGGTCTCGGGACCAATGATTCTCGGCTCAAAGCAATGGATTTCTCTAAGTCTGCCAGCTGACCCTTCTGCTTGAATCGCATCCAGAGCGCATTTGCAATGTTGTTGAGTGAAGCAGATCGATCTGGGTGATGTGCAGGTCTCAGGACCAATGCTTCTTGGTTCAAAGCAATGGATTCCTCTAAGTCTGCCAGCTGACCCTGCTGCTTGAATAGCGCATTTGCGAGGTTGCTGAGTGAAACAGATCGATCTGGGTGATGTGCAGTTCTCAGGACCAATACTTCCTGGTGAAAATCAATAGATTCCTTCAAGTCTGCGAGCTGACCCTTATGCTCGAATCGCGTCCAAAGCGCATTTGCGATGTTTTTGAGTGAACCAGATTGAAGAGGGTGAGGTGCTTTCCGCAACCAGACTGAAGCATATAAAAATGCCAAAGATGTGTGAAGATCCGATACTGCACTAGACTGCCTGAAAATATCTAACATCTCAGTTCCGCAACTGAGTGATTCCCTGGCCTCCTCATCTTCTTTCCCTGCTTCCACCCACAGTGAAGTCGCCTCCTGGATATCCTCACGCTGACCACTCCAACTGAATCTTGTGCATAGGGCGGCAGAAAGAGACATTATCAAGAGGTGTTGCTCTGAATCAGGAGGCGATCGGAGCTCCATAGGTTCTCGCAATCGTAAGATACCCTCATCAAGGTCTGTGATCTGCCTTGTCATGTAGAATCGCATGATGAGGGCATCCGATAAATTGAAAAGTGTAGAAACTCTGTTCGGATGGGTGAGAGATCGTGAGAGGATCAAATCATTATACAAACAGATGGTAGTGTTGATGCTGGAGCTCTCGACTGACTGGCAGAATTCAGTCAAAGAATTAGTGGAGAGCTGTAACATTTCGGCCTGCTTTTCATTGTCGAAAGTTCCAATTTGCGCAATAGCATTATTATTCTGTGAGGCTCCCCTTAGTAACAGAATCACGGCTCGTCAGATGTCAACGTACACGACCTTCAAGGGTCTCCTGCTCTGCTTTCACCATTAGCTTCAAAGCTTCATCGGTATCCAATTTCCAACCCCAGTGATGGAACCTTGCAAGTAGGGCTGTAGAGAGGTGGCGAAGAACATCGAATCGTAGAGGGCGGGGTGGAGATTGCTGATCTAGAACTTGTCGGAGGAGAAAGATAGCGGTATCGAGCGTCAAGCCTGGGCGGCCCTGCTTGCATTCCAAAATGATAGAGTCGGCGAGCTCATGTAACACGGAGTCCTCTCTCTCTTGGTCTTCAATTGGCTTGTACGTGTACACATGTTAGCTGAGAGCGTCTATTAATTAGATATACGCACTAGATTGGGATCATTCTGTGCAACATAGACATTAATTCTGGAGAAACAAACAAGAGATTGGCGAACGCACTGATTCTTGAAGCGACATGGCGAGAGCAATAACTGGGGCAATGGGATGCAGAAATCGGGTAGCTGGATGTTAAGACACCCCATGGCGTTTATGATAGTTCAATAGTGATCTTCCACGACACGTGCACGTTTCTCGGTCATGATGTTGCTGTATATCTTTGGGCAGTGCTCAATCTTGTATCAGAACGCAGAAAGTGTAGAGACAGGCTTTCAAATCAAAAAATCGACTATTAGTAGACGCCGAAAGTCAGTGACATTCGGTGATGTAACTTGAGGAGTTCAAAATTACAAGTTATGATCAAGAGAGATGATTAAGAATCATGAGTAAGAACGATAATTAAGAATAAGCAAGTGTATACAACAATACTAATTGGATTGACAGATTGATAAGGGTTGCAGCAGGTTCGTACATGCAAAATTAACAATCCTAACAAATCCCACGAGGAAATCCCGCCCGAGTCAAACATTGATGAGGGCCTATGAATAATGACGCGAAGACTTTAAAGTTCAACATCTTGATTAAGAGAGATAATTAAGAATAGTGATTAAGAACGATGATTGCCAAGACCACACAGGTAAGTGTAACAATCCGTCCTACGAGTTCCCTGTTCTTGCTTGGGGTTGGAAGCCAAATAAAAAATTTAAATATTTCCTTCCATCTGTATCGCTCATGAGGTGTAAGGTTGCGGAGGAACTGGTATCGGAAGCAATTTGACTGTTTGAGCCAGGTAATGCTTGCTCATAAATGGAAAATGAATGAATGAGATTGAACCCTTAGGCGAGAAAATATTGTTAGGTACACTTCGAGCGCGCAGCCTTTCAGATCATTAACAATTGTAGATTTTTTAATTTGTTCACTTGAGAAAAAGAAATTTTTTTGGAATAAAAGAATGATCACTCCGGAGCCAATCCCGAAGGCGAAAACACAGAAACGGAACTCGATACTGGCCCCAAAACACTTAAGGAAGCTAAAGACTCTCCGTCTATCATCTCTCAGCTAGGAAACCCGTTGATGCTAAGCAATGGCTTGTCTCTTCCTATACGGCATAATTCCTTGACCCTCTGATAAATGCTTCAGCATTGGGATGTCATCTCTCTGGACCCCTCAAGTTCACCTTTGGCATTGGTATTGGCTTTGTGCCATAATAGATAGACTAAATCATATCAAGATGAATTCATGAGACAGGCACAAACAAGGTACAAACCATGGAAATAATGCACCTACAAGAATGGAAATATCTCTGCTTCCATATTTGACACTCAAATCTGCCCCTCTTAATTTTTGGAAAGTAGCATAACAGAAACACTTGCTAAGTTCAATCAATGAACCTACAGGGTAAGATGACAACATAAGCATCATTCTCACATGATATGAAGAATCACATACCTTGAATTAGTCACAGTCAAGAATCTAGTGTCTTCTGCATTTAACTTTCTTCCTTAGCATTCTGAGCTTAGAGCTGAGGGAGGATGGTTCTGGATGGTAGAAAAGGTGAAATTGGATCAGAGCAAGACAATGGCCAGTTAAAGGATATGGAGTTAGAGAACATGAGGATGTCCACCTATATGGTAGGTAGATATGTTAAATTCCCTCTTTCCTACCAATATTCAGCCTGAAAGCAGCCTGCTAGGCTTCAAAAGATATAGAAACATGGAAGGAGTTGTGAAATTAGAAGAGCACCACTTTCAGAGGATAAAGGGTACCAACAAAGCTCTGAGTGGTTTCTATATATCCATGGCTGTTTCAGGAGAAAAGCTGCTACAGTAAGGCTGAGACTGTCATTGTTGTTGCAGAAATACAGTAGGCAATAAACAAACACAGTAAATTTGGTTTGACATCAACAGCAATTTTTGGCATAAAATTGACTTCATACCTAAGCTCAGGAATGTTAAATACACCAAACAAACACCTGTCCAAAGTTTTTCCCATAATATTTTGAGGGTGGCCAATTTTTTGAGTCAGATGAACAATATTGTAGGTAGCATAAAGGTCCATACAAGGCATAGGTTAGTTGAGAATGACCTCAAACAAACATCATGACACTTTCTGTCACCACTCTATGTGCCTTTTGGCATTGAACAGCCCATGTCCCATGCAATAGATGCTCATGTAATCATTAGGATTGAATGATATGCTAGTGAGTCACTTTGGGTGGACAGGCATGAAGGGATTTGTGAGCATTTCCTTAGCATCAGCAAAGCCCTTCTTCAAGATTCTCAGTAGCAATATTTCATTCAGCCCCAATACTAGTGATTTTGTTAGTAAATATAAAATAGAGTTGAGAATATTAAAGCATACATTTTATTTCAATTGGATTCAGTTTACAGTGAAATTGGGGAAGAAAATGCACTCAGACCTGGAACAAGGAGGATTAGTGTCATCATTTCTGGTGGAAGGTGGAATGGGCAGTGGACTGGTGGCTTTTGACTGATCATTCAGACAGTGATACTTCACATTTGCTTTTGTGGTCTTCCCTTACCCTTTAAATCAGTTTAGGATGAGTTGTGATGGCAATCTTTTGCTGGGCAATGTGTTTTCACATAAGTCACCTATGACTTGTTTAATTTTTGTACAATATTCTGTTGTATTGTATTCAATATTATTGTAGAATCTTGATGCACTCATTAAGGTCTATTTATTTCACACTTTTCCTAAATTTTCCAGGAGAAGTGGCCAAATTTTGGGTTGTTACATTGTACTATCATCAAATGATGCACCAAAGTATATTTCTCATTTCATAGACTCAAAATTGGAATTTAGACAAAATAAATTTCATTATACCATTGCAGGCTACATTAAGATTTAAAAAATATATATTTCAAGGAAAATGACCAGGAATAAGGGTACATATAGCATAAAACTGTGGGAGCCTGTAAAATGGCCAAAGTTGATGAAATAATGCACTGTGACAATTGTGTAATGACCATGTCCAACCTCATTAATGACC
Organism: Nidularia pulvinata; assembly: GCA_036937195.1. NCBI lineage: Eukaryota > Fungi > Basidiomycota > Agaricomycetes > Agaricales > Nidulariaceae > Nidularia > Nidularia pulvinata. Next base: position 5,077 of record JASFDH010000638.1, read on the forward strand.
ATGTTTCATGACTCCCATTCATCATCCTCATCCTATTCTTCATCTTCATCCTCTTCAGCACCCTCTTTAACACCATCCCCATTGTTACAGACCTCCCCATAACTGATCTGGCCCTCTGGAGCCTTGAAATCATTCTCACCATACCCAACAACATTGCTAAAACTGCTTGATGACATTCCATTCAAAGCATCAATGAGAGTCTGTTTCAGTGAACAACTGGGCTTCCTTGGGTGCTGTCAATTAGATAGGGCTATTGAATGTTGCAAAGATTTAGGCCATCATGGGTTGTAGTATGGTCTGAAATTTTGAAGCATAATATCTCTGCCATCTCATGACCAATTTCAATAATGTAAATTTGATTCTCAATGCATTTATCAAGACTCAAGGAATTTCGAATATCGAAGCACAATGTGCGCTCTACAGCTCTCAGCATTAAATATAGCCACTTTACCCTCCTAAACATCATAAGTGCAATATCTGCCCATATGTGTGCTCTAAAATTTCGAAATAACTTCTTATATTTCTGTAAAATAGGGCTATATGTCATATCTAAAGTGCAATGCGAGTGGACCACTCGTTCTAACACTATGTTAATTTCAATATTTTTCTGCTTCAGCATAGTATGTTGAATATCTTTGAGCTCAACCACCCTGAATTATAAACCAAACCACAACTGAGAGTTATATTGTGTATCTATATGATATCCAAAGAAATATACAAACAGAAATAACCTTACATTACTGTGAAATTTTCAGAGAATTTTCTCTATTTTAAACATTAAGTTGAATATCAACTCAGTCAAGTATCATATAATTATGAAATAAATTTAAATATATGCCATTAGTACATCTTACTTGCATGTTGGAGTACAAAATACATAGATAGTGTGTCATGCCTGTAAACAACATGCTTGCATTTTTTTGCTCCAGCACAGTGAGCTTAGGATCTATCACTATGTTTAACTTAAATTCTCAGATGAATTTTAATAGAGCCAACACCCATCTCTGTAATCTATCTAAACCAAGTTACAAACTAGCACCTTGGTTTTTCTGTCTGTGAAATGGTAAATGTGATTTGAGCCAACTTGATATAACTTGCCTCATTTATCATTGTATATCAAGGATCATCTTCTGACAGATTGTACTCTTCTGAAGATGAAGATATATATCAAGGCAATGCTTATTTATTTTTTGCTAGCTTGAATGAGGATGAAGCCATCGTTCTAGATGGGTATTTAACTTCATTGTATGCCTCAATTATCTTTGGTTTCTGGGTAGTACTCAAATAACAGAAGCAGTTGAACTTCTGCCCAGAATTCTACTGATTTTAAATGCAATTACTGTGCAATAAATGTATATACTACTGCAATACATATGATCCAAGGTTATATTCCAGGCAATCAGACCAGATAGCTTTATATTTCTTTCTTTTCCCTTCTTTCTCTTTTCCTTTTGGGATTTTATTTTTTATGCACCCACAAATATGGGAGCCCTGCCACGACGTGTGGTATATTATGTTCATCGTTCTCACGCTCTTTCCCGATATGTTCACTTTCATCTATGCCCTATACAGTCTTCCAGATAGCCGGTTGATGGCCAATGTTAAAGCTATAAATATAACGTACAGATCTTTGAATCTCGTGGTAACGAGCTAAGTGCTTCTTATGTTCGGTAATTATGAAGACTCAAAACTAAATGGATATCCTGCAACAGAACACGGATGCTTCTCATTCAAAGAGTATTCAGATATCGAAATACCTCCTGGATGTTATCCGGAGGAAGGATATTAATCATGCAATGGAGGTCCGGTCGCGAGAGCATCTCCTCCATGATCACATTTCTCACATGTGCAGCACCGAGAATAACGCGTACGCGGTCGAAGTCTGCAAATGGATATGCGTGTTTCCTATATAGCACAGGAATACGCAGTGGAATCTTTCACTGCTCTTCGTGCTTGCGTTGGGGATTATCGATGAATTCGATGGCTAGAGTCGGGAAAAGAAATTGACAGGGGGAATTTTCGAGAAGAGTAATGGTATCTTGTTCAACAGGCCATGCAGCATCTGGCGGATTTTTCTCTTGTATCCTAGCCAACTCGCTGCTCAGATAACAGTCCACATCCTTCTTCGTCTCAAAAACCGGATCAATTAAAGAAATCAACTTCGAGATCGTCTTGATCTCACCTCGATTGAAGAAATTCCTCATATGCTTCTTTGGACGACTATTGATGATGAGAGGGAGAGGGAGTGCGTGCTCTCTGATTGCAGTGCTAAAAGCACGGATGATATCGCGCTGTGCAGCCTCTCCAGGACACTCATCTATTCCATCTATGATCACGATATCAGGCCAGCCATTCAGCTCAGGATTATTCACCGCCTGAAGGCGTGGTTCTGTGATGAGGCACTCGATCTGGTTCTCAAGCGAGCTGGAGACGTTAGATGGATTCTCTTTTACCGAGTGGTCAAGTGCGGCAATTACTCCAGGTATCGATTGGGCAAGTTGATGAGCGATGGTAGTTGCTAGATGATCTTCTGTGTTCCTATCAGATGTACTGTTGGAGAAGAAGAAGCTCGCGGCAAGTTTTCTCTTTCGTCTTTGGGAAATGCGTTCAACTATCGTTTGTGCAATTGCGGATTTTCCAGACCATAGAGGGCCATGAAGCCATAGCATGCCGCCGTTCACCGAATTAGGTTTGGAGATTCAACCCAGGATGGCTTTTAGGACATCCACACGGGGTATCAGGATAACAAGTCGGAGCAAGGCTGCGTACTTTTGAGTTGTGCGGCACTATGAGTGCGATGTGCTGACGAAGGACATCAATACCTACAGTGGCAAAGAAGAAAGATGTATCAGGACAGCTGCGTTGTGAATGAATCGCTGTCGGAACCATCAGGAAAACAAGGGAAAATGGATCTGGGTATATATACCTAGATTATCCTTTGACTAACAAATAATTGGTATCATATGCCCATTTAATGCACATCAATAGTTAATGCAATGTCTGGGACAGTTGTGTTTGTTAAAACTGCAAGGATAGTCAGTATTTTTTTTAAATGTCAGTGTGTCACAGACATTTACTACCTGCTGTGTCCATCAGGTGTATCAACTTGACTCCTCTTTTAAGTCTCGCATCCTGAAAAGGACTTGTACTCCAGATAATTCCCTTCAATGACTGGCATGATGAGAATAGACTCGATATGTTGCAAAATTTCGACACTGCTGCCTGTGATTGTATGAGATGATGACATTGGTGACTTGAGGAAGCTGTGTCACAAATAAACACATGAATTGACATTACGATTATGGAATTAGCCTGATCTCTGTGACCATGCACCAACAAGATTGGAAAATTATATAATGAATTTCATTTTTCTGGGTTGTGTCGTTGACATCTTCTTATTCCGGTAGAGTAGACATTTTCTCGTTTTCAACAGCTGGATATCTTGCAAAATTCCAACATTGCTGTCTAGACTTGTATGAGATGATGGTGTTGATTGCTCTAAAAAAATGTGCCAAAATTGAAAACAATGCTGAAACTATTTTTGTATCCTCTCCTTCGTTATCTACACTCATTGTTTGATATAGGTAGCCATATGCCAACAACATTGGAGAATTATATAATGAATTTCATTTTTCTGGATCATGTCATCACCATCTTCTTATTCCAGTATAATAGACATTGTCTCAGCTGCAACAGGCTGGATATCTTGCAAAATTCCAACATTGCTTCCTAGACTTGTATAAGACAATGATGTTGATTGCTCTAGTAAAGTGTGCCATAATTGAAAATATGAACTGGCATTACAATGATGGAATTATTTTTGTATTCTCTCCTTAGTTATCTACATTCATAGTCTGATTTACATGGCCATGTGCCAACAGGATTGGAAAATTATATAATGAATTTCATGTTTCTGGGTCATGTTGTAGACATCTTCTTATTCCAGTATAGTAGACATTGTCTTGGCTGCAACATGCTGAATATCTTGCAGTATTCCAATACTGTTGTCTAGACTTGTATGGATGATGATGTTGATCACTCTAGCAAAGTGTGTCACAATTGAAAATATGAGCTGGCATTACAATGATGGAATTATCTTTGTATCCTCTCCTTTGTTATCTACTTTAATGAATGTCATTTTTCTGGGTCATGTTGTCACCATCTTCTCATTCCAGTATAGTGAACATTGTCTCAGTTGCAACAGGTTGGATATCTTGCAAAATTCCAATACAGCTATTTAGCTTTGTATGAGATGATGATGAATTATTGACTCTTGCAAGGTATGTCACAACAGGAATCCTGAACAACTTTACAGTGAAAGAAATGTTTTTGTATCTTCTCAATCACTTGCTGTTCTCCAAATGTATTGTCAATTCTCATTGACAAACAGAATTGAAGATGTTTGTCTTAAGCATAATTCCTCTGGATCTTGTCTTCACCATATTTTTCACTCAAGCTTATTATACCTTATCTCATTGCCAAACTGCTAGAACTATGGCAAAATTCTAATGCTTCTGGCTTGCACTGTATTTGATGATGAAGTCAGTAGGTTGTACAAGATGGGTTGCAATAGGGATCATTAAAAGGCTTTACAATGAAGGAATCAGTTGATAATATGTGCCAGAATATATAAATAACTGTGATTATAGCATCTGCAGGTGCACCATCTACAAGAGGTTAAATAATGATATGTTAATAATTTGGCACAATACTACTTGAATCAGGTTAATTGGATACAGGCCAGGCTACAATTGATATTTTATGAGCAAGGTTGAGTGGCTCTCAAGGCTGCCCTCTTCTCTTTTATTCTAGCTAAAGCACTGTTATAGACCAGCAGGCACTGTACAATGGTATAATTGGGGAAAATCTGACTATTTCATGTTGTCAGTTGCTGATTTGGGTGTCAGAGAAAAGACAAACTAGTTCCACTATGAAATAAATTCCTCAACTTCTGTGCTCTTGTCTTCATCCTCAAAGAGCTCCAGAATACTGGTATCTGAATCTGTAGTCATTGGGGTTGAGGTGAGTGCAAATGTGCCTACAATTCATTAGAAAAGTTGAGAGAAGTTTGAGTCTGAAATTTAAATACCTGGGTTGCTGCATATACAATTGATGCTGGCATTACACAGCTCATTTCATGGATCTGAGCATTTGCAGATTGAGTTGCTTTAAGTTCTTTTTCAACAGAGCTAGGCAATGTGAAGATATGCTTATATGTCTGTAGGATATTTTCTTGTGAAACACAGGGGTTAAATAAGGCAATCAAATATATACTGATACCAACAGAACACTTCTGAAAAGACCCAGCCAAGGGTGATTCTTGTCATACAAGTATCCCTGAAAAGAAATATAGACCACTGATCTCCAGACACTGCCATCTCACCATTTCTAAGCTTCTCTCAAACCCTTTGGTAATGTTAATATCCTATAAGAACTTAAATGAGAAGGTACTCACTCAATATCACACCAATCAATGCCAGCTGGGCAGAGTAACACACTGATCCTCTCATGATTGAAGCCTCAGCTGCTCTTGATGTTCCGAGCAATGGGTGAATTAAGTGGCTGACCTTGAGGCACTATCCAGTCAAGTAAGGCAGATTTCAAGCTCTTGATATCATTGGATCTTGCACTGGAGGCACCTCTTTGTATCTACTCTGGTGGTGATATATGAGATCAGGTTATGTGCAGTTTAGAGGTCTCTACACACGAAATTGCTATTAACTGAACCTCCTCCTCTGAGCTGCTCAAGATATGCTCTCTGAGATTGGGAACATGCTGAGCAACTAATTTCTATGCAAATTTTAACTTTCAATTTATTCATCAGAAATCCAAGTTTTTAATGATCTACATTGCTGAAATAATATCAGGCATCTGGATTGCCTGCTTACTTTTGCAGGCACCCTATTTTCTCAAGTTCTTTTGCAGCAGACATCTGTAGTGCACTGTATACTACCTACTATGTACAATGCATCAATGCAACCCTACCTTAAGTGCCATGAACTGCTGATCCCTGCACATCAGCAATGCCCACAGTGTGCCATATGATATGGGTTCAGCAAATTTGTTGGACCCATATCATATGGCACACTGTACATATTCACTGGACCACATCATATAATACACTGTAACATTCCTATGTGTAACATCTCAGTTCCGCGACTGAGTGTTTCCCTGGCCTCCTCATCCTCTTTACCCGCTTCTACCCATAGTAAAGTCGCTTCCTGGATATCCTGAGGCTGACTGCTCCAACTGAATCTTATGCATAGGGCGGCAGAAAGAGACATTTTCAAGAGGTGACGCTCTGGATCTGGAGGCGATCGGAGATCCATAGCTTCTCGCAATCGTAAGATACCCTCGTCAAGGTCTGTGATCAGCCCAATCAGGTGGAAACGCATGATGAGGGCATTCGATATATTGAAAAGTGTAAGAGCTCGGTTCGGATGGGTGGGAAATTGTGAGAGGAGCAAATCATTATACAAACAGATGGCTGTGTTGATGCTGGAGCTCTCAACTGACTGGCAGAGTTCAGTCAAAGAAGTAATGGAGAGCTGTATAATTTCGGCCTGCTTTTCATTGTCGAAAGTTCCAATTTGCGCAATGGCATTATTATCCTGAGGGGCTCCTCTTAGTGACAGAATCACGACTCGTCGCAGAGATGTCAACGTACGCGACCTTCAAAGGTCTCTAGCTCTGCTTCCATCATTAGCTTCAGAGCTTCATCGGTATCCAATTTCCAACCCCAGTGATGGAACCTTGCCAATAGGACTATAGAGAGATAGCGAAGGACATAGAATCGTAGAGGACGGGGTATAGATTGCTGATCTAGAACTTGGCGGAGGAGAAAGATAGAGGTCTCGAATGTCGAGCCTGGGCGGCCCTGCTTGCATTCCAAAATGATGGAGTCGGCGAGCTCACGCAACTCGGAATCCTCTAGCTCTTGGTCTTCAGTTGCCTTGTACGTGTACACATATTAGCTGAGAACGTCTATTAATCAGATGTATGCACTAGATGGGGATCATTCTGTACAACATAGACATTAATTCTGGAGAAATATCCAAGAGATCGGCGAACGTACTGATTTTCGCGGCGACATGGCGAGAGCAACAACTGGGGCAATTGGATGCAGAAATGGGGTGGCTGGACGTTAAGGACACCCCGTAGCGTTCATGATATTTCAATAATAATCTTGCACGATGCATGCAGGTTTCTGGGTCATGATATTGCTATATATCTTTGAGCAGTGCTCAATCTTAGATCAGAATGCAGAAGGTGTAGATGCAGTCTTTCAAATCAAAACATCGACGATTGGTAGACGCCGAAGGTTAGTGACATTCGGTAATGCTTCTTGATGAGCTCAAAATTATAAGTTATCATCAAGAGAGATGATTGAGAATCATGAGTAAGAATTATTAAGAATAAGGTTTGTACATGCAAAATTAACAATCCTAACAAATCCCACGAGGAAATCCCGCCTGAGTCAAATATTGATGAGGGCCCATGAATACTGTAACTTGAAGAATTTAAGTCCAACATCTTGATTAAGAAATATAATTAAGAATGGAGATTAAGAACGATGATTGCCAAGAACACACCGGTAAGTGTAGCAATCCATCCTGCGAGCTCCCTGTTGTCGCTTAGGGTTGGAAGGTAAATAAATAATTTAAATAGTTCCTTCCATCTGTATCACTCATGAATTGTAAGGTTACAGAGGAACTGGTATCGGAAGCAATTTGGCATCTGGCAGATTTTCCTCATGTATCCTAGCCAACTCGCTGCTCAGATGGCAGTCCACATCCTTCTTCGTCTCAAAAGCCAGATCATCTAAAGAAATCAACTTCGATATTGTCTTGATCTCACCTCAATTGAAAGAATTCCTTATATATTTCCCTGGACGACTAGTGATGATGAGACGAAGAGGGAGTTTGTGCTCTCTGATTGCAGTGCTGAAAGCACAGATAATATAGCGCTGTGCCACTTCTCCAGACTACACATATATTCCATCGATGATCACGATATCAGGCCAGCCATTCAGCTCAAGATTATTTACCACCTGAAGACGTGGTTCTGTGATGAGGCTCTTGATCTGGTCCTCAAGCAAGCTGGAGACAATAGATGGACTCTTTGTACCGAGTGGTCAAGTGCGGCAATTACTCCAGGTATCGATGGCAAGTTGATGAGCGATGGGAATGGATAGATGATCTTCTGTGTTCCTATTAGATGTGGTGTTGGAGAAGAAGCTCGCGGCAAGTTTTCACTTTTGTCTTTAGAAAATGCGATCAGCTATCGTTTGTGCTATTGCAGATTTTCCAGACCCTAGAGGGCCATGGAGCCATGGTATGCCGACGTTCACCGAATTGGGTTTAGAGATTCAATCCAGGATGGCTTTTAGGACATCTACATGGGTATCAAGAAAACAAGTCGGAGCAGGCCTGCGTGCTTTTGAGTTGTGCAGCGCTATGAGTGCGATGAGCTGACAAATGACATCAATACCTACAGTGGCGAAGAAAGATGTATCAGGACAGCTGCGTTGTGAATGAACCAATGTTGGAACACACTAGATACACCTAGCTAAGCTTAAAAGGAAGGATCCTCCACCAATGTTCACATTACTGGCTGATTGGAAAATGCCTGTGCTTGCGATGGTGGTACAAATACGTAATGGACTGAGTAGGAGATGAACAAGAACCCTGTTGGAATATTGGACCGCAGTTTGCGAGTGTTTCGCGAGGTCACCGCATTTTCGCATACATATCACTTCCTCTAGTTTACATTCTTGCAGCTTTTATATATTTAACTGTATTAATATTGAAAGGGGATGTGATCTGTTGGGTAGGACTACAAATAAAATCATTTTTATTACCTTACAGACTGGTCTTTATTACCTTACAGACTGGTCACAACCTCTTAAGTTTGTTAGGGGTCAGTCTGAAGTGAGATAGTATTTGAAAATGCAATACAAAATGCACAAGATAGGATAAAGTGATATCTGACACTATGCTATCTAGATACAGTGAATATTCTTCCTTTTCACTTATCTAGGTATAACTCTTTGAGATGGTCTTCCTGTCTCTAGAGTTTGCAAGGTGCACTTCATGCTAAGTGGAGATAGGCCTCCTCTCAATATAAATCTCTTAAATCTAAAAGGGTGGTCTTCCTTCCCTTATAGATACTAATGGTCTCTCCAAAAACTAGATAGATATGGCCTTCTTTCCCTTTTTAATTCCCCAAAGCACAGTGGTCTTCCTTCTGTCTTTGGGCAAAGATTCCAGGAGATGGTCTTCCTTTCTCCTGAAATTGCATTTTTTGCTAACTAAGTCAAAAGAGATGGTCTTCTTGTCCCTCAGACTTCTCAAATGACTAACACAACTCCAGGACTTAGTCCTTGGCTTCATTGTATGGTACTCAGTTCGTCACTCTATTAGATTAGTTTATATGATGGTTTTCAAACTCAAGTTGCCAGCTCTAGCTAGCATGTCTAACTTCAAAACTGAACTGGAATCTGCTTGTATCTCTGACTTAACATTGCAGGAGCTGATGTGTTCATCACTGCAGACTGTGTTATGAGAGAACAGGGGCAAAATCCCTGTTGCCTTTTTTATCCCTCATCCTTGAGCTGTTATCTCATCCTAGATAGCTATTTTGAGCTGATTCAATGTCTTGGTTTTTGGTTTGCTTGTATTTCAGACATCTCTCATTAGAGATCAAATGTTTATCCATATTTATTCCCTGAGATGGCATCCTGCTGGCACCTTTCTCTTCTATTTCACTCTCTTTTTCAGAACCTAGCTACATATCTGAATATCTTGTCCCTCTGTGTTTCTCTTACTTATCTTCCATCCACACTTAGCAGGGTCTCCCACTTAGCTAGTATAGATCCATATACTTCATTTATTATTATTTCATGTTCTGCCTATATATATACAAGAAGGTAATTTGGGCATTATGGCCATGACTCTGGCATTGGCATCCATTCCAGGCCTGAATTTTAAAAATATTGCTACTAGAGTTACATGCTACAACTCCTCTTGCACATGGGCAAGACAAATTTCATATGACTAACACAGCAAAGCAATGCATCTTTTCAAATGTAAAGGTCCAATTGAAATTAAAGTATGTGACCACCCATCTTACTTGTCTTTTTCTCATCAATATAGACTGATCTGTGTACATTGGGCTTGTATGGCAACCTCATGGATCCTGAGGATATTGATTTCTTTAAGTCTGAAAGCAATGAAAAGCCAATAGCGAAGGATTTCAGCCAAGGTTTGAAATAGTATTTTTTAAAACAAAATGTATTCCCTTACTATTTTAGCTCTCGGACAAGGGAAGAGAGCAAAGAAGATCCACAAGCTCTCTGAATCTTTACTGGCTGAATAACTGAATGAGTTCGGGGGTCCTCAACTCACCAGATGATGCATAAGTGTAACAATAAATTATTTCGAGAATTGTTTATTAACTCCACAAACTTAGGCTGTGCACTTGACTTCCACGCTGAGATAGACGATTTCATAGGACGACACCATGATCTTGGTGCCCTTGAACCGTCAGATGATGCATGGAATGCCATCTCTCAGGTTACAGGGTGGCTTAAAATCCTTTGATCAGCGACAATGTAAATTTTCGGAACAAAAGAGTCCATGGTATCAACGACTCATGCAGTTTTCTGAGGTCTTCAGGAACATGTGGGCAAAATTTAGAATCCGTAATTCCGTACAAGACCGTTTTTACTGTATTTATACCCGTACCGTGCCGTCGTCATGTTAGCAACCACCTTGCGGTGACGGTATACGGCTATTCCGTCGCCGTCTTAAAACCGTACTTATACGGCCGTATGCCGCATATGGTACGGTGTACAGCCCTAAACGCGGTGTGTAAAAGCGAAAACCAGAACGAGAACGTCAGAGACGAACAAAAGACAACAGCATGAACACTAGACGATGGTAGCAGTGCCTAAGTTGACGGAATACCACGCCAATAATTAGCTTCCAAGACAATGAAAAGATAAATTGTGAGATCTGCAAGCGGATGGTGATGAGCTGTGAAGTGCCCAACTACGGGGGTGGCGGCCCGCCCGGATGATGCCAGCAAGCGAAAGAGGAAAAAGAAGCAAAGGAAGAAAGAAAATGAGAAGAGGGGCGGCAAGATATTCATTGTGGTCAAATATTAGAGTAAGAAAATGTAGCAATTTTGCATGAAATTTAAAATTACCTTTTTTGGCAGAAGTTTAAGCTATTGGAGTTTGCTAAAAGGACGAGACAGATATGTATACACTGAATGCAGCTGTTGAACGTAGGTATTATTGCAACTCAATTGTCCAAATGAATTCTATCCATAAGCATGAGATGGAATATAAATATGACAGGGCTATACATACGCATTACATCTAATCTGAGTCGCATGGACGTTCACTTGGCCCGTTACAAAACGGAGTTAGTATGCCTACTGGAACTAATTCGAGAACTACATCCCGACAACCGGTTAGATTGTAACCAGGTTGGAATGTCAATGGCTTGAATACTACGTCCATCCTTCCACTTGCAGTCTGATTAGAACAAAGAGCGAATTCAATGGAGTTGTTAAGAGTTGTCTGAGGAGGAGCCGTAATAGGTGGTTGATGGACAGTGAATGTAGCGAGCTGAAATACGCCTGGATGAAAGATGCTGGGCTGTACACAAATATGGTTATAAATAAGCTCCATCCTAATGAAACGAATAAAATATAATTCTTACCCCAGCGCAGTAGCTAATGAACATCGAGAGAGATCCGGTAATCTCGACAAAATTGGGTGTCCCGGCTGGATGGACCACGGTGAGGTTATTTATGGCGGTATCAGTAGATAACCTTGGGGATAAGAAAGTCCCTTCAGAAGCCCCTAGCTTAAACATGACTGGAGTTGGGCAGGTTGGACAGTACTATGAGAAAGATTTGCTAAATTTCAGAAATAGAACACGGAATAACAGAAAAGATGGTAGGAACGACAATACTGATAAAATGCCAGCGTTCGTGATGTTGACGCTGTCGGGAAACGTCTGGTCCAGACCAACCATCGTTATTGGGACCGATGTATTGGGATTGTCCACGAAGACCGCTTTCAGCGTGAAATTTCCAGTCAGCGAAGGAAATTCACAAGTTGTAGATAAGTCGTTGAATATATGAGGCCGAAATTGATAGACAGATATTATGTCTTCTCCTCCACAAGCATTATTATTTACGCCGAAACACCCCATTGACGCGCATGCGATATCCGGGAGCCTCTGGGCCGCACTGGAGATAGATGTTCCACACCCTATTTCACAGGAAAGGGTAAATGGTAATGGCATCATATTTCAGCGTTAATGAGACTTACAGCACTGTCCCCCGAATTCACTGCCCCCGAATAGATCAGATTTTTCTTGGATGGGGTTACTGATAAGTACTATCGAGCTATTGGGGAATGTATTCTCGCAAAATATGGGTCCACATTCGTTCACATCGGCTGTGCCAACTAGACGCGAGAGAGTGCGATTGGCCCCGCTATCACTGCGATAAGCGGAAGTAAGTATTTACAAATTATAGAGATAAATGAAGCAAAAATACCTGAAGCATCCAACGTATTGCCATAGTCCGTCGGGGACATCGAAGTCCGTTAAAAATTTCATGGCCAACGTTGGAATTTTGGGGGATGGTGTGCCATTAGTAAATATACTGATACGATCGGATCCACCACATATGAGCGCGTTGTCTCCTTTGCAAGGAATATTACAATCGCTGCTGGCCGTTAAATTTCCTGTTAGCTGTATTACGCCGTCGCACCCTGAAATGGAAGGTAGCATCTCGTTCAGTTATTCGACATTTAGTAGCGTTTACTATAATGGAGACGTACAGCATTCCTGTGAGAAATAAATAATTAGTCTTCATGCTTGCGGAGAGCGTAAACGGAAAGCTTACCTGCCCAAACTCGACACCAGCAAATCCATAAGGAAATTGGAAATTAGAACAGAATTCGAGACACATGGCTGGGGTCATCCCGGTGGCATTGACAAGTGACTGTGCCTTCAGAGTTCTGGAGGCACCTCTGTCTCTGGATGCATATATATCCAATCAGGATTGGGAATCGTGTACGTCTAAACCTCTACACTTACTCATAACATCCCGCAAAGTTCCATCTAGCAGGTGGTGCATTCGGATTAACAGCCTGTCTGGTGTCCAATACACTTGTGGCTAGAATAAAAGACTATTTGGATTAGCTTGAGCTCTGAGTTAAATTGATCTTCTCTTGAGAAAATACCTGGGGGAAAAGAATTAATATAACGATAATAGCTGTGGCCAGGAGAGAGTTTTTTGGTGACATGACGAATATTGGGGCTGATTTACCACACTCTAGCAAGGAAATAACTGCTCGGGTTTTTATAAACCACCCCATCTGTTTCTGTCAAGCATATCAGCGGCAGTGCTGATGACTGGGAAATATCACAGAACATTAATAGGAAGCATATCATAACTCTGCGTGGGAATGAGGGCAAACAACGTATTCTGATATAATAGCCTGCAGAATAAATAAAAGAGCAAAAAAGAAGTATTACTGGACTTTCCTTACAGAGACCTATTTGTTAACATACCAATTAAGTAGGTAGATTTTCACTACGGGAAATGGTATATCCTATTTTTAGCACTTCTCATGTGTATGTCCCCCGACTGTCACGCAGAACTTGCTCTTTGACAAGAAATGATAGTTCTCCGGCGGATGATTTCAACAAATATCAAGAGCATATATATAGAATGAAAGCCAGCGCCTCTGGAGATCCCGGACATCGGAGATGGATCTGCAACTTTGCTGCATCGCTAGTCCATATTGAATCTGACATATTTTTATGCTCGTTATTACCATTTTGATATAATACAGCTGAAATCATTGCACCATCCCACTGAAAATTCCCCTCTTTTTTACAAAAGCTAGATATAACATAAATACATAATTGTGCCAAATATCAAGGTGTCTAGGAAAAGCTATGGCCCAGTAAATGCATGGATTTTGATTAAAGAAACAACTTCCTCGACGATATTTTTGTTAGTGTGTTTTCCTATTTAATAGCACATGCAAGTGCAGCGAGCGGCAGTTGATTACAAGGTTGGCAAAATACAAACTAACAAGTTCATTAATAGACAATAAGGGCATTGTGAGTGCAGCTCACATATACTGTGTGCATTATCAATTTGTACTGAGCGAAATTCATTCAGTGTCGTCTATACCGTGTATTATAAGACATATATATGGAAGCTAATAATTTAGGACTCATGTTGACTGGAAATGAAGTTAATTTTTAAATTCAATTTCACTAAGTTGCCTGAAAAATCATTCTATTCACTTATTCCCGCACTTGAACTATTTTACTTGACTGGTTCATGCATTTCATACAATTACTTCGTGTTAAAATACTCGGTCAGTTATTTACAAGAGCAGTCAATTTCATGTAGCACAGATATGTACATTCGTTCCAATGAATACATGGAGAGTTGAATGAGCTATGACGCAAGTCCGTAGAAGTTATATGCCTTTTATAAAACCCATCTGCCCCGTTATTAAGAAGAAGAAAGTAAAGCCTTACAGAAGCTGGAAAAAAACCTCATATGATATCGCCTGTGTTCTTCATCACGACCAGAAGTGCGTTCCTATGTCCGTTCCGTACCAATCCTAGCAACCAACTAAATTTGGGCAATGTCGCCCATACGCCGTTTTGCGGTAGCTATTGTGTTCTAAAATCTCCTTATTTAAGCTCTATTCGGGAACACTGTTAGCGGCGGGTTAGTCTGGGTTAGGAAAACTCGTTAACGAACGTTTGTTGGCGATCTATCCAGATCTATCATTTTCTTCTATGAGAGGCACCCCTATACCAAGGAACATCAAATTCGCACATTATTGAAGTTGATATCTGGTTGCCCCCCTTGAGTATCAAACCCGAGTTGCAATATGATTTGAAAACAAATGAACGATAATAGGCCTAATGAACCACCGTACAATCGCCAATCAAATGTGAATACTGCCTCCAGTGGGAAGGTGATGAAACCATTTATAAATGTAGTATGCCTCGCGGTAGGCCTGAAGAAAGGTAGGAAAGGCCTGCCTCGTTCGAAATATTCCGAAAGAGGCACCATGTACAATAAAATATCCAATGTCATTGAAGAACCTAAATGATGCGGCAGTGAGAAGATGTACTAATGAAAGATCAGAACACCGCTGACATTGAACTTTAGGCCGCCAAACATGCAATAATGCCATCTCAATATGAGCCCATAGTCTGGATGCTGGAAAAAGCCGCACACCGAATGATAGGTGATGTCAAGTTGGTATATCTTACTAATGTTGAAGATATGCTGGGTCTTCATATGTCTCTCGATATACAGTCTACAACTCCCTCATGTTCGTCGATTGAGTGTACATTGCATAAATCTATACATTCTTATTAAAATTTTAACTTCTCTGGTCTTATTTTGGCCTCTTTCTCCTCCTTGCAGGCTTAAATCCCTTCCGATTGTGCGTAGTATTCTCTGTTCCTACCACAATCCTGGCCAATCCTAGCCAATCCTACACATAAATTCCAATTCTATTTCTATTATAAAAATGTCTATAACCGTAACATAAATGCTGCACAATAAAGAAAAAAAGGTTCTATGCACCGTTACCATAATCCCCACCAAAAATTAGTGGTGGTGCCCACTAAGACCTGCTACCTAAATGTAGCGGGAATCTATGGGGCTGCTCGGCATTCTCCTAAATATCACGTGCCGGGAATGCCACAGGATTGACTGGTACGTAGTTTCCATCGGGCATAAGCTTGTAGTATATTTCTCCTGTTGAGAGCGGAGAGGGATCATTGGTTTTTAGCTTAATTCATGTCAGTATTGATTAAATTGGATCGAAGGAAACTTACCACTAGCCCAAGTGATATCTACGCTCTTGACAGCTTCATTCGAGTGCTCGATGTATCTCAGTTAGGGCTGTACACCGTCGCCGTATTTACGGGAATACGGGTGCCGTATTACGGTGACCGTATCCGTTCCGTCAGCGGT
>JASFDH010000639.1:0-21090 GCA_036937195.1 Nidularia pulvinata
TTGTTCTGAGTGTAGATAGGTCTCTTTCCCAATATAAATCTCTTAAATCTGCAAGGGTGGTCTTCCTTCCCTTGTAGCTGCTAATGGTCTCTCTAAAAACTAGATAGGGATAGTCTTCCTTTCCCTCTTTAATTCCCCAAAGCACAGTGGTCTTCCTTCTGTCTTTGGGTGAAGATCCCAGTAAATGGTCTTCCTTTCTCCTGAAATTGCACTTATTACTAACTAAGCCAAAAGGATGGTCTTCCTGTCCCCTAGGACTTAGTCCTTGGTCTTGTCATATGATATTCAGTTTGTCACTCTCCTAGATTAGGGTAGAGGGTGGTTTTCTCTCTCAAATTGCTAACTCTAGCTAGCACTTCTGACTTTAAAACTGAACCAGAATCTGCTTGTAACTCTGACTTAGCATTGCAGGAGCAGATGAGCTTGTCACTGCAGATTGTGTTGTGAGAGAACAGGGGCAAAATCCCTGTTGCCCTCTTCATTCCTTATCCTCAAGTTTTTATGCTATCCTGGATGACTATTCTTAGCTCGTTTTTTGGCTTGGTTTTTGTTTTGCTCATATTTTGAGCATTGCTTACTAGCAATTGCATGTTTATTCATATTTATTCCCTGGGAAGCTGTCTTGCCAGTGCCTTTCTCCTCTATTTTGCTCTCTTCATTAGAGCCTAGCTACATTTCTGACATGTTGTCCATTTGTGTCTCTCTCACTTATCTTTTGTTCATGCTTATAGGGTTTCTTATGTAGCATAGGCCTGAATATCTTGTTTACTATTATGTTATGTTCTACTTGCATATGATTATCCATATGTTCTTCTTTTGTGCAATGTTTTCCTATGTTTCTTATTCTTTCATTGTGTATGTCTGTTAGGGCTCATGTCTGAAGCCAAACAAACACCACTATCACCTTGGTTTGGTTGCACATTAGCTGTTCTCAGTTATGGCTTAGCCATATCAGTTCCCCCAGGTCCCAGATGCCAGTGCTATATTCAGTGCTGCTGCACTCTGCATTTTCCTTCATTCTAGCTAGGCTGTTTTCTCTAGTACTTAAGACTTTTTCATTGTACTTTATCCTGTCATGGCTAGCTGTCTTAACTAATACCATAATTTAGATGCTGATATGTGGTTTTTCCCTTAGTGTTTAGGTGTAGATCTGCCTAGGGCATATCAAATTAACAAACAGAAATACTACAATACATTCAAAGCACTTAAATACTAAAGAATCTGAGTAACCAGTGAAAAGGGTATGTAGTCTGTAGGGTAGAACTGCAATAAATTTTTTTTATTGCCTTACAGACAGTTCACAACCTCTTAAATTCATGGGGGCAAGTCTGAAATGAGAGTGTATTCAAAAATGCAATACAAAATGCACAGGTTATGATATAAAATATGTCTGACACTATGCTAGCTAGAGGTAGTGAATGGTCTTCCTTTTCATTAATCAGGCTACAGACTCATCATGATGGTCTTCCTTTCTCTAGAGCTTGCAAGGTCACTTTGTTCTAAGTGTAGATAGGCTTCCCCTCAATATAATCTCTTAAATCTCCAAGAGTGGTCTCGCCTGAATATGATTATCTGTACAGCCTTCTTTTGTGTGAGGTTCTACTACATTTCCTATTATCTCTTTGTGTGTGACTGTTAGAGCTTGCATCTGAAGCCAAACAAGCATTGCTGTTGCATTGGTTCAGCTGCACTATAGCCATTCTCAGACATGGCTTAGGGTGCATTTGGACTCAGAATCTCACATTTTGATGGCAGATTCTGGTCCACATTCTTATCACATGAAATGCCATGTGACATCTAAATATAGTAGTGATAAATCTATGCTAGATCAATAGATATCTGCTGTTGCAAACCTGACTATTTTGAACTATATCCTTCATTATATCATGCTGTCTGACAATGAGAGGGCATTATTACACCAGCAAGTACTCACAGCAACTGCTTACTTTCTCCATTTCATTGGAATTGCAGCAACACTCTACCAACAAGCCAATTACTGGCAACAACCATATCACACATCAGCACTTTCTGGAGCTGCTTGGGTCAATGAGTTGATTCATAGGCATCCTGACTGTATTTTTAATGAGTTAGGGATGCAATTACATGTATTCATGTCTTTTTGTGCCCACCTCCAACTTGTTTGTGGCTTTACTACATCCTGGAATGGTGTTACTGTTGAAGAACAGGCTGCAATTTTTCTCTATGCTTTTGTCACAGGGCTTTCAGTATGGCATCTAAGGGAGAGGTTTCAGCATTCAAATGAAACAATTTCAAAGTATGTGCACCCCCTCTCTTTGCATGTTAAAACAGTATATTAAATTAGCATGGGAATTAGATACTTCAAGAAAGTTCTTGAGGCTGTCTCTGAGGGTGATTTCTACAACTACTATGCCAAACTCCCAGACCCAACATCAGTCTCTGACTATATCCACAAGAACTCCAAGTTCTTCCCTTTTTTTGCAAATGTATTAGGAGCTCTTGATGGAACTCACATCAACTCATGGACAACAGCTGCCAATTGACATGCAAACCCAGATCAGAAAGGCAGTATTACACAGAACTGTTTGGCAGTCTGTTCATTTGAATTTTGATTCCTTTACCTTATTTGTTGATTTGAAGGGTCTGCTGCAGATGCTACAATGTTTATGCATGCTTGCTTGATGGAGTTCTTGATTCCACAGGGGAAATTCTATCTTGCTGATGCTGGTTTTGCTCACTGCAATGCCTTGCTGGTTCCTTACTGAGGTGTTTCTTATCATCTTGCTGAATGGGGGTGTGCAGGTGTATGGTAGGTAGTCCATAAAATTGTCAGATCTGAGCTAATCACTATCCAGGCCAGCAAACAAGGAAGAACTTTTAAACTTTGACATGCACAAGCTTGTAATGTCATTGAGTGTATCTTTGGTGTTCTCAAGAAGCAATGGGATATATTCAACCATGCTCCTCAATATGACATGGATACTCAAGCAAGAATTCCTGCTGGACTTGGTGCAGTCCACAACTTCATTATAAATCATGATGACAAAGATATTCACCATTACCTCCACAATCTTGAATCTAATGAGCCCCCAGCTTTACCAGCTGGTGAGCCTGGACATGGTTCTATCCCAAGAGCTGAATGTGAGAGGGCAGATACTTTGCATGATGAGATTGCAACACAGATGTGGGAGAGTTATTTACAGTTCTTACAAGATCATCCAGAGATATTAGAGCAGGACTTCAATCTGGAGAATGAATAGACTATATTTGAATTGGTGTATATGTAAATAATTGTGATATACTATAGATGATTATACATGAATAAAGAATTATAGAAAAGGAAGATAGGGAAACAAATGGAAAGATTACAAATATGATAAAAGATAGCAGAAATATTTGATTGAATGCAATGGTTAGAAAGCAGCCTTTAAGGCCTTGACCTCATCCACTTTGCCTTAGATCCACATCTCACAGAATTCAACATTGTCATCATCAAGGGCAGTGTAAGCATCTGCAGCCTTGATATCCTTCTCAAAAATGTTGCACAGAATGAGACAATTGGCAATAGGGAGCCAAGTTTCTTGCTGCATGAGCTTCACAGCCTTCATATGATGCTTGGGTGTCTTTTCAGAAGGATCACCAGACAAGACCTTGCAGATGTTGTTGCCAAAGCAACCAATTGAGGCAGTGAGGCCTTTGATCACCTCCACAACAGTACCTCTCACCCTCTTTGAAGCAGCAGGTGTCTCAGCCATAGCATGCTCACATTTGCAAGGGACACAAGTAGGGGTTGAGCGTATAACCTAAAAAATAATAAGTATTAATTATCAAAACAGTGAAAAAGACTTACAGGAGCAGCAGTGGGCACAGCAGTGACAGGATGCACATCCTTGTCCTCAGCAGTCTTCTCCTCCACCTGGGTATTTTCAGGGTAGGGAGGCATGTCTTCATTGTTGGTGTGGAAGGAATTAATGCCAGAGAGGCCCTGTGAAGGGCAAAAGACATGGGTACCCTTGATGGTGGCAGGCATGATCATCATCATCTTTTCAAGATGGATCCAGCCATGATTCTTGAATGGCTTTGCTTCCTTATAGATCTTGAGGAAGTCCTCCCATGCATCCTCCATATCAGGAGTGACAGAAGCCCCTGTTTTGTTGCTCCAGGTCTAGCCTGACCTGCTCTTAATGGCCTGAATGGCACAAAAAATGTGACATAACTGTAGAGGGAGAGTTGGTTAATTTTCACAGATAAAATAAAGAATACTCACAGCACCATACTTGTTTGAACAAGCCTTCCAAGTTTTAACACTGGCCTTCACTGGATTCTGGTTGAGGATGGCTGTAGCAGCCTGGAAGGTAGTGAACTTGAAATTGCCACCATCACTGGCAGCAGAGGCATGCTCAGCAAGGAAGTTGAGGAGGTCAACCTTATCCTGGGTTGTCCATGATGCAGCACTGTCTTTGGCCATTGTTAACAAGAAGTGTCAAAAGGAGGGAGGGAAGCAAGAGGGAAGATGAGAGAGATGCACAATCAATGAAAAATTGCATCTCAATGCATGAGTGTCACAGATTGTCACAATAGCATGAGACACTCAAAACATGTGATGATAATCTTGATTACTAAATGTAGGCCAGAATCTGCCATCAAAATGCAAGATTCTGAGTCCAAACACACCCTTAGCCATATTGGTTTCATCTGTATTCTGGATACTGGTGCAATGTTCAGTGCTGCTGCACTCCATGTTTTTCTTTATTTTAGCTAGTCCATTTTTCTCTAGTACTTTAGAACTTTGTTATAGTACTCTCTTCTGTCATAGATGGTTGCTCTCACTAATATTTCCACTTCAAATGCTTATGCTAGAAGAAGAAAAGACTGGGTCACTAACAGGCTCCAGAAAGCCAACAAGGATGACATCTGGGACTTCCAGAAATAGTCAAAGGAAAGTCAAAACTACCCAACACTACTGATCTTCCAGGACCCAGACTTCTCTAAGCATTGTACCAGGACAAATGCATGACTCTTCATAATGAACTATATCAACCTCCTCTCATCATTCTTGCTGAGAAATACAATCCAGACCTGGAACAGTGCTCAGATACTGACCTACCCTTTACATAGGTTATGATAGATGAGGTAGATGAAGTGCTCAGCCCCTGCAGCTCTAAATTGCCCCTAGTTATTCACAAACCTAATACCAGGCCCTGAAGTGGGCCTGGAAAGATAAGACCAGTAAAGCATACATCATGGCCCTCATGCAGAAATGCCTAGAGACTGGATACCCCCCCTGATCATGGCAGTGAGCCATTGCAGCAGCCCTTCACAAACCAGGGAAACCAGATTACTCAAATCCCAGGAGCATACTGCCTTATCACTCTACATAGATGTATGGGCAAAACCCTTGAGAAGGTAATTATTTAAAGGCTCCCATTTATTGCTGGCAAATACAACCTAGTTCCAGCAAACCAATTTGGTGGCTGATCCAACAGCTCAACCTCAGACTCAATACAGTCTTTCATAATTGACATCCACTATGCATGGAACTAGAAACTAGTAACATTTGCCCTCACATTTGACATCAAGGGTTATTTTGACTTTGTCAACCAACACTGCCTCTTCTGTGAACTATGTTGCAAGGCAATACCTTTGAGGTATGTAAGGTGGGTGGCCAGCTTCTAAAAGACTAAGAAGCTGCTGTCTGCCTTGACATAGCACAGGGTGAAATGTGCATAGCACAGAATGGAATCCTGCAGGGCTCATCAACCTCACTGATATTTGTCACCTTCTATATAGCAGAGCTCCTGGAAATGTTCTCCCCAAAAATGCAGGAAACATCATCCATGCTGGTTGACAAACTAGCAGAAGTACATCTTTTCATGTAGATAACAGTAAACTCTATGTATCCTCAAAGAGCTTAGACACTAACACCACCCTTCTAAAATCTGCATACTAAATGGCCAACAAATGACTAAAGTGAGCAGGGCTTTTCCTAGACTTTGCTAAGCAGGAGCTAATGCACTACACCAGATGTCAAACTGATGACTCCCCTCCATCACATTTGAGGACAGTGATGGACAGACCCACACAGTGGCTCCTGAGCCCACAGTAAGGTGGCTTGACATCCACTTTGACTACTGAATATACTTCAAACATCATGCTAAGCTTCTTGCAAACAAGAGAGAACACCATGTCTGGCATGCTAGTGCTTGCAAACACCATTTGTGGGCTCAGCCACAATCACCTTCACCACTTATACATAGCATACACCTCCCCCCAGATCCTATATGCATGCCCTGCATGATGGAAAGGGATAAAATACCAACTTTGCCCACTTGAAAAAGTTCATCAGAGAGCACTCCAGCTAATCTGCAACACATTCAAGACCACACCTACCTCTGTACTGGAAATTGAAGCCTCTATTACTCCACTCAAACTTCAGGTGAAGCTCCACATAAAAAGGTGTGCAATTCACCTGAATAAGCTTCCCTGCTCAAGCCCTGTAATCCAATGCCTTCCTGACAACTGGCAATATGGAAACCCTCCATTGGCCCTCCCTCACTCCTCTCAAGATTATATAATAACTCTCACATTGACCAGGAATGGACAACACTGCTACTAGATAGCACCAAACATACTGACCACTGGCACAAACAACTAAATCCATACATCCTCTCCCCCTGGCACTGCTCAGTTCCCAGCTTTGATGGTCACCTCATAATGTCAATGCTGCCTAGGAAAACAGACAGAAAGAAAAAACAAATAACAAAAAGAACCTCAAAAACATGAAGAAAGTGAAACTTTGAGCAGTCAAAAACCATAAAGAAAATTATGTAGAACTACAGAATAACCACCTCAACCTAATTGTATACTAAGACAGTTCTCTCTAGAAAAAGGCCAGATTCTGCAGAGTAGGAGCTGAAGCAGTGGGTTACTACAAAGGAAAGGAGGTTTTAGCAAAGATGGATCTAGGAGGGCAGGCAGGGGTCTATGATGCAAAGGTGACAGTGCTCATGATGGTGGAAAGCTAGCATTAGGCCATGCCATAGGATAGGCTTAAATCTGCAACATCCATATCTTTGTGGACAACCAGGTGGTGACAGGAACCATATTCAAACCAAAACTCCAGTCAGGCCAGCACTACACAAAATCATTCTACAAAGACTATCCCTCAACAACACATAGTGATGGTCACTTGTTGTCCAAGTCACTCCAAAATCCCTGGAAACAACCATGCAGATGCCCTTGCAAAAAAAGCCACCTCCTTAGCCCATAACTCACTAGTAGGCACAACACAAGCCTATGTTCTGGCCAGGGCAAAAGGGTGTATCAATTAAGAGTGGGTTCAAGACTGGAAATGCACTCCAAAATAGTTATGTGCTGGCTCTGGCTCTTGACCCCAGGCCAGGCCAAGTCAAACCCTAGGACTCTCTTTGACAACAACTACATGGTACCCTGACTAGGATCCTGGAAGAAGTCAGCCTCAATGAATGATTCCTCCCTTATTGCCACATCACAATATTGCTAGATAGACTAATAACCATTCTATTCATACTCTACAAGCCCCAGCTACATCTACATACCAAAATCATGGCAGAAGTGCTCACTCAATGCTTGCCACCCACCACAACACAATCACAGCCACCACCCCCCCACCACAGACTACCACAGCATCCCTCCTGGAGACAAGGAGAATTGTACTCACCTCCAAAGCAGCTCATAAATCTAGGGAGTGTCATGAATTTGCCTTTTCTTTTGGTGATCATCATTATCTTATCTTCTGGACTTATCACAGGGACATCTAATTTTGGAGATAACACATGGACAATTACATGGATACCATGAGGCAACTGTGCCCATGAGGTCAACACAAGGCTTACTTCTTTTATGATTGATTGTTACTTACATGCACAATACACATGTACATGTGTCAAGTTTTGTTCCAAAAAAGGGAATATAGGAACTAGAGGTTGTAGGTTATGATAGTGCTACATTGGAGAAATGTTGGAAGTAGCATCAGAAGGATTTCTGACCATAACACTAGAGATAAGAACCATTGGCTTCAGCTTATGTGCTGTGCCCTTCCAGTTCTCTTGGGTTCTAATTTAGATGAATGATCCACACAGTGGAAGATAATTACTAGTGTCAGAAGCATGTTGGAGGTGAACAAGATATTGACAACTAGAATCCAAGTTTAGTATCAAGGGCAAGATAAGACTAGTCAATTGTAAGTCAACTATAAAACAAGTCAGAAGAGAGTCAGAAGGTCAAAAGTGAATTAGAGAGACTAGGGGTAATCTTAGTCAATATTTGGATTGGAGACTATGGTACAAAAGTGAGCTACTTAGATATGAGTATTGCTAATTGTAATAGTAAAAGTGGAAGTAGCAATACTATGGATACAAGGAATAATAAAGTCCTTGACACATAATATAAGTAGCAGAAACGAGAGCAGAAGCATAACTAGGCAGAAGCATACTTGGAAATGATAATTGTAACTTGAGTATCAAAATAATAAAAACAATAGTTCAGAGATTAATGATGAATGGAAATGGACAGAAGATATCAGAAGCATAGTAGGAAATTGTATCATAGAGTCAGAAAGTGTCAGAAGATGTTGGGAAAGATCATGGATGTAATGACATGACACATTACTTACATGCATAGGCCATAAGTAGTACATGCATAGTACATGAGTTAGGTAGAATTTATTTAAATTGTTTGTACTCAGAACCCAAGTGTTGAGCTGGTTGTTTCTTCACTAGCAATACAGTGCTCATCTTCCCTTTCCTACCCTCATCCCTCTCTGAGTGATTAGACAACCTCAACATTGCACTATTGAGTGTATTGTTTATGTGTCTGACAGGGAGGACTGAGATGTCCCTGAGCCAGGCTGCTATGTGTGTTTAGTTGAGCTGATAGATGATAGCTCTGCTGCTCTTCTTTGCTGAGACAAACTTGATGTCTTTTGGTGTGTCTGTGCAGTGTTCTGCCATCAAGTCAATAGTGAGGTTTGCCTTTGTGACCAGCTTTTTTCAGAGAGCTTGCCCAGGTGGTCCTGGTTCCCTGTGTTTTCACTCCCTTGTTGAAGGTCGATGATGATGCAGCATCTGTTGCATTCCCTCTGGATATAACCTCTACATGAGGTGCTGCCAGTTGCTGGGCCACCACCAACACATAGCTTGTCTCAAGGTCTTTATACTCCCCCATACATTCCTGCAGGATTTCTGGAGGAATCCACAGAATCCACAGAATTTCCAGGGGAAGTAGAAAGGAATGAAACTGCATATTTATGCTAGTATCATTCCTGGTCCATTCCAGGTCCATTCCATGGGCATATGCCAGGTGGTGTAATTCCCTTGCCAGTACCATGTCACCCTCTTGCTCAGGTCCTCATGCAGCAGAGCTATCATGTTTGTGGAGGCTTAATAATAATTAAAAATAAATTATCAAATAGGAAAGAGAAAGAAGGGAAAAAGGAAAAACTATAGCTATAACATGAGATCTTTCTTGATCTTTCTTGATCTTTCTTTTATTAATGAAACAAATGGGATTTACTTTCATTAGGATACCTAAATTTATTTATGTGCAGATTTCTTTGCTTGACTATGTAAAAATGAACATAAATGCCACATATGGGAACAGATAGAGGAAATAATTCTGGGCTGAAAAAGAAAAGACACAGGAATCTGATAGAATACTGAATATAGCAACAATTGTACCTTGCCTACTTCACAATTTAGTTGAGATTTATAAAAATTATTCCATGATACTGTGATGCTTACAATGTTATAGATCTAAGAAGAGAGAATTTATTGTTGGTGTGCACACAGAAAATCTGATGCTTGAGATCCAGGAATGTGATATCACTATAATTTAAAATCAAGATGCATTTTATTTAAGAGAAATCTGATCATAAATGCCTGTGATAATGCTCTTGGAATTTTGAAGTTTTAGCAGAAAAATATACACATATAGAAATAGCTTAATCTGGAAAAATTTAGAGATTGAGAATTAGAGGAGAATTCACATATATTATTTTTTTGCATAAGTACCATATTTCTGGGATCAAGGGAGGATAGGCTCTAGTATAGCTTGAAGGAAAGGAAATAGTTAAGAGGCAAGGGAGATACAAAATTAGCACACAATCAGTTTAGACAATAGATGATCATTATGTAAGGGTAGCTGAACCCCAAATTGGGAGTTTAGCTACCCACAAACATGAATGCCCTGTCCCTCATGCATGCCTCTGCCAACATGGACAACATGGACAACATGAACAACAACAATAACTACAACTACCATGAGGACAGTGATGGTAACAACAATAACAACAACAACAACAACAACAACCACAACAGTGATGAACATGATGATGAAAGCAATAGTGACAACAACACTGACAGTGACAACACCAATGGTGACAACAACACTAACAATGATGCAGTCTGGAAATAAGACAAGAGGAACATGGCCAAGGTGCATAGCTACACTTTATGTAGTCCTGAACCTGACTAACCCCCCTTTCACTTCCACAGCATGAGCACCCTCACAGCACCCCCACTACCTGTGAAAGCTGCACAACTCTGCCCCCATTGCCTCAGCCACCACAAAAACTGCTCAATATCTCTCTTAGCATCTTGGCCATGCATTAAAACTGCCAGACACCATCCCCAGCACTCCCAACACTGTGAACACTACTTGACACTGCCACTATCATCCTTAGCACCCTCAGCACCTACAAAAACCTATTCATGCTGCTCCTAGCACCCCTATCTCCTGCCAAAACCACCCACAAAAGATGTCTGAAATTGCCTCCAGTGCCCCCACCACCTGTGAAAGATACCCAACACCACCTCCACCACCTGCAAAAATGTCTGACTCTGCCTCTAGTACCTCCACCACCCTCAAAAGACACTCCTCTATTATCACTGAACACTGCTTTACAACTGCAACACCCCCTGAATGCACTCCTACCATCACACAAAGTGCCCCACCACCTGCAAAATTACCAACCCCACCTCTGAGCTCTGCCATATGACTTTGACATCCCCTGATTGCTTCTCTACCATCACCAGAAACACTCCACCACCTGTGAAAACACTCAGAACACTTGCTCTGAAATAAAGGTAATTTTTTTAAAATATTTATTTGTTATTAATTACAATAAATACTGTTGTATTGTACTTCTATGATATATAATTAATAAATTATATATATATTGTGCATAGAACTACAGAGAAATATTTCCTGCTTTTTTCATTTTTCCTGATTTTTTATTATTTACCTGCTTTATCTTGATTTTTTCTAATTTGTAATCATTTTTAATGACTTGTATTAAATTTTTGACTTCAATTCAATAGGAATAAGAAGTGCTTTACAAATTTGGAAGGTGTAGGAATGCATAAGAAATATACCAGGAATATAACAGGAATCCACTAGGAATCCATTGAGAACTGTAAAGTACATCAATTCTTGACTACCCTTCTTTGAGACTGTGGCAGAGTTTGTACCCACAAGTTTTCACCTTTTGTAAGGGCACACCTAAGCACAGCAGCCTGAAGGGCAACTGCATTGCTCACACCCAGCACCTCAAACAGCCACAATTCTATAAGGAAGGGCAAGTAGTAGCCCACATTATCCTAGGATTCTCTACCCAGGATGCAGTGAACAAAGCTCCCTTCAATGGGCTGATTATTGAGGGAAAGCCAGTCAAGGTGCAAAAAGCCTGGCAGACCCAGATTGTTGTTATAAATGTCAGGCCATTAACAACAAGCACTGAGCCCCTGAATGTTCTGCTGAGTGGAAAACCTGTGTAAACTGTGCAGCTCAGCACCCTGCCAGGAAGTGCCAGGTCAAAGATCAAGCAAGCCTTCACTGCTATAATTGCATAGGCTCCCAGGCTGAAGGCCATGGAGCAACAGATAGACAATGCCCATTCTTCCTCAAGAAGAAAAGGCAGTTACATGTGAGGATTCCAGAAATGAAGTACAGATTCTTCTCTACTAATGACCCTACTACCTGGGAGCTTCTCAAGCCAGGTAACTATATGGGACCCAAAACTAGAGGCTGGAAAAAGACATCCCAACTATACCCCTGGGGGAAAATTGAGGCAGAAATGCCCTCCCTGTGAACAACACCCAGTCAGCAGGTGCAGGTGCAAACACTCACTAAAACATATACACCAAGACATCCACCCCTGATTCTGGGGAATGTGTGAATCAGGGCACAGATAGCAAGCCAACAGGAACACAGGACAGAAGGAAAATAGAGGGAGCAGGGAAACAACTTGAGAGGGGTAGGAACAGGAGAGAGCAAGGAAAAATTGAGGGACAGAAGGGGTGAGATGCAGAGAAGGTGCTCAGGAGACTGAGACAGGTAATGTGAGCAAAAGGAAGTCAGGAGAGAAGAGAAAAGGAAAAGGACCAGGGAAGGGAGCAAACACTAGAGCACCAGACAACAGCTGGCTGTCAAGGAGGACACAACAGGATGGCAACCTCTTCAACTGGGTTTTAAGACTAGGAGCAGATCACAGAGACAGACCCTAGCTAGCAGACTTCAAAGGCATACCAACTTGCTCTAGGATGACATCTCAGTTGGCAATGAGCACCCCAGCTCCAACTTGTCCTGCTATCTCTGCACTGAATATCCAAACCACCACTACCAATGCCCAAGAAACCTCCATCCACTACTCAAACACTGCAAATCTGGTAACAAAACATCAATGGCTTTCTAGATAGACAGCATGCACTGCTAATGGCAATGCAGAAAGGCTACAACAACTGTGCACTCCAAGAACCTTACATGGACCATAACTGCAGTACCAGGGCCAATTTGCACTGGATGACTGTATATCCTACACACCACCATGCCAGTGACCACTGCATACATTCAGTTTTGCTGATCAACAAATGCATCATCACTGATGACTGGAAGCCACTCCCTATAGACTTCTCTGAGATTACTGCTATCTGACTTACTGGTGATTCTGGTCATATTATCCTTTGTAACATCTACAATGACTGCAACCACAACTGCAGTAACACTGCCCTCTCTAACTACATCCATGAAGCATGGGCAGGATGTCACAGTGAAAGGAAGATTCTGGTGCACTTCTTCTGGCTAGGTGACTTCAACAGACATCACTTACTCTGGGAGGAGGAGTGAAACCACCACCTATTGAACACAGCACACAGCCTCACCCTGACTCAACCTCTACTCAACCTGCTGAAATGAAGATGGCATTGCCTAAAGATACCCCCACCCTGTGGGCCATGTGCACAAAGAACCTCACTCACATAGACAATGTCTTTGTCTGTAAGGACCTCCTAGAAGTGGTGGATTTCTGTGACACAATGCCTGAGAGCCAGCCCCCATGCACCAATCACTTCCTTATCCTCATCACAATCAATATCACTACCAGGAACTGCACCTACACCCCTTGCTGCAACTTTCACCAATGCAACTGGGGCACATTCATAGAAGACCTTGAAGCAGCATTAACCAACAGACCTAACCCAGAGGAGATCAAAACCATACAGGAATTTGATGAGCAACTCAATGAATTAGAAGATATCCTGCACAAGCTTATCAAGAAACATGTCCCACTGACAAAACTCTCCCATACTCAATGAGATGGCAGACAGTAGAGCTCACAAGACTCTGAAAGCTCTCAAGACAGCTAGGAAGAAAAGTGCACTGACAGAAACAGGTAGAAGGGCACCCAGTCCACAAGCAATACCACCACACCCACAATGACTACTCCAAAGCTATCTGCAAAGCTTGTACAAAACACTGGTTCTCCTGGCTGGAGGGTCTGGATGAGTCAAACATTTGAGACACAAGCCAGCATGTTACTGGCCCTGCATGCAACAAAGGTAGAGCAAGAATCCCAAACTTAGTCATCTGTAATCCCCAAACAAAGTGCATAACCAGGGAGGCAGCAAATAACACATCTAAGGGACTCCTTCTTTGTGAGAACTTCTTCCCACCAAAACCAACTGCCCCCTCAATGCATCAGACCACTCATTGGCCACCAAAATGGAAGTTCCAGAATAAAGCAAACTTGCAGATCCACTGTGCTATAAAGAAGCTCAAACCATACAAAGCCTCCTGCCTTGGCACCATTCCCAATAACATCCTAGTCAACTGCAGGGACCTCATGATCCCTTTACTTGGTCCCCTCTTCCATGTAACTTTCACCCTAAAGTACTACCCAACCTGGTGGGCACTGACAGAGACAATAGTACTCAAGAAACCTGGGAAACCAGATTACAGCTCACCTAACATGTGGTGCCCCATAGTGCTTGTAGATGGTATAGCTTGCCTGCTCAGCAGCTATATTATGGAGGACCTCAGCACAATGTGTGAGAAGCACAATATCATCCCAACAAGCTACTTTGGTGGGTGACCAGGGAGGACAACTATGGACTCCACCCACATGATGACAAAGACCATCTGAGACACTTGACACAAGGGCAAAGTGGCATCAGTCTTATGTTTGGACATAAAGGGAGCCCTTCCTAGCATCAATATTGATTGCTTAATCCACAACATGTGAAAGTGAGGTATACCCAAACAATACACAGAGTGGCTGCAGCAGTGATTGGCAACATGCTGTGTTAGAATATTGAATTGCAGTTTGCAAGTATTTCACAATGTCACTGCATTTACATGTACATCTCACTTCCTTTAGTTTACATTCTTGTGGCTTTTCTATGGTTAACTATATTTGTATATTTGTTTCAGGCTTACAGTATATAGGTAGTCTACTATTGTTGTATGTACTCATCTGTTTGCCCTCTTGGAACCCCCTCTTATCTTTCTGAGGACAAACTGTTTCTGATGTCATCAAGACTGTGTCATTTATTTTAACATGCTGCACCTCTCTCCATTTTAACAACTATCACACAGAACTCTTCAACATTGACAGTGGCTTGAACCAATGATGCTCAATGTCCATCATCTGCTACCTCCTCAACAACTCCAATATTCCAGAACTCTGTACACCCTCTAAACCAGGGACATGATCCTGCTCTTCATAGATGATGTGGTGATAGTGGTCTCAGGAGCAGATTTAATGAAAATACATGCCAAGTTCTGACACACCATGACCAGCACAGGAGGTATCTTTGACTGGGCAGCTGCCCACAACTGCAAGGTCAGAGTGGAGAAGTTCCAGCTGTTGGACTTGTCCAGACACTGCATACCCCAATCTCACATGCATCATGGCGAAGTCTTTTTCGTGTGGCTTGAAATGACCACCGTGTCGTGATTATGGACAACCAGATCTCAGAGAGTTTGAACTCTGGGAAGACTATATGAAGAGCTGGAAATGCCAAAAAACGGCAACCAATGTTTAACAGCTTTAGGAACTTCTCTAAACAGGGAGGATTCAAAATTTTTGAGATAAAATTCCCCTATCTATGCCTCTTGTATTTACACAGTAACTAAAATGCTCCTTGCAGGGCTATTTAAAGAACAAATTCAGGCAAACTTCCGTTTTGTATGAACCTATCTACTTCCTGACGCATCAAGGCAACGGATTTGGTGGATCTTGGCTCGAAATTACACTTGAATGGGGCGACGTGCCTGCTCAATGGGTAAGTAACATCCAGAACGCTCAGTCCTGGGAGGTATACGTACTTGATAGTTGTCCGACGGAACTTTACTTCTGGTATGATTGGTGTTCCATTCACATCCACGGGACAAGAGATGTAATAAGTGGCGAGGATAGTAGCCATTGCAATCCATACAGTATCAATGGCCATGTTTTTCCCGGAGCACGAGCTAGGGCGAAAAGTCAGTTCCACTCTAATGAATGTCGATTGCTTTTACATACCGTCTTCCATATCCGAAAACGCCGTATTCAATTGGATCCGGAACGTCTGGTTGCTCGAATCTTTCTGGCTTGAACTTCTCGGGATCTGGGTAAACTGCGGGATCGTGCAAAATAGCCCTAAGGATAGAGTGAAATTGACAACTATGAGGTAATATGTATTTCGATGAGAACCCAAACTGTCTCACCATGTATTTCCCATAACAGTGGCCCCTGCGGGAATATAATAGCCCTTGTATACATCTGCAATTAGCGTGCGATGAGGAATCGCTATGAGGAAAATAAGTAATCAGAAAAGGATCGAATTTTGATTTGCATACCGAACGGGACTGCGACATTGGTTCGTGAATAAATGAAGAACACATGGGTAATTGGGAAAGCTTACAAACGACAATCCATCTGAATACTTCTCGAAGTACGTTCCAAAGGTAAGGAAGCTGGTCTTTGTCTTCGAATATGGGTAGTCGCTCTCCACCCAGAACGGAATCAAGTTCTTCTTGGGCCTTCTTTTGAACCTCTGGGTGAAGCATCATGGAGAGGACGAATACAGTCAAAGAAGCCAAGTTCTAAAACATAAAATTAGCATCAGAATAACATCTTCTGAATCAAACACACAGTATCGCTTCCTATAAATCAACCAGGGTCAATAGAACAATTTATCCGAGAAGGAGAATGATTTCACCCGCAGCGTAAACGACGGCAGCGATGCTCTTGATAGTATCTTCGCTCAAGGCTCCTGGGGCTTCACGTAGTTTTTCTTCTAAACAAGTATTCACGAAACAAGGGTTGATGATCCCATTTGACTTCAGATAGTTCCCCAATTTCAAATAAGACATCAAAGTAATCTCAGAGGGGATGAAAGACGCTTACGCGCTGGTCCAAAACCATGTTGAAGGGCTTGTTAACCACGGTCTCCTGAAGGGCTCGCCATTTTCGCGCAATCTTCTTAAATCTTGCACCTGGGATCCATTCAGGAACATGCTTAACTAAAAACAGTCCAGAGTATTCGTGAATTGGAAGTTAATGGGCGAATTCACTCGAGACTTACGAATTGGGAACGTGTCAACTAAGAATGTGCCGGGGACAGTCGCAATAGCGGTGGTTTCGGACGCGGCTTTGTTAACCAGGACATATGGGTCTTGCATCGCATCCTTGAAGGAGTAGCCATACCTAGTGACAGCCCGTCAGTCATAGCTTTTGGGACGGATAATTGTCATACACTCTTTGCATAATAATCCGAGCAGTGAAACTATGAATCAAAAACATCGTCAGTAAATCTAATTCCAGAAAAAGATCATGACATCAACGTACTGTTCGAGATGGTCAAGGAACTTCTCTGGAGACTGTTGGAGCAATATGAGGAGTTCCGCAGCAGCTGGCTCTTGAATAGCGCGGTGCTCGTGGATGGTGGAGTTGAACTGGTTGTGGAAGATTCGGCGATGCTCCTTCCAGCGAGGACCGTATGGCATCAACGCGAATGTCCAGTCCCATCCTACTCTGCAAAGTAATGGTAAGACTCCAACTACGAAACAATAAGATGATGTTTCCCTTACAGTTCGACGAGCATCGGAAGCCGAGGTCGGGAGGAATAATTGGAGCCACGACTGATAAGCAAATCATTGACCGCTTGCGCAGAATTCAAAATGACGGCGGTCTGCCCAAAAGCGCTGAGAGAGATCACATCGTCGCCTATTAACGGTCCTTTGCGTAAGTTAGAGAAACATTTATTTGAATATTTGTACCCACCATATTGCTCAGCCCATTGTCTAGCCGCAATGTGAACGTCATTGACGGCAAATTCAAGAGCGTTGCCGATTATCGGAAGTCCTATAGATTCGTTAGTAACTCTCGCATTTCAATAGCGACCATGGCTACGTTTTGGACCCGGAGGCAACTTTGAGGAAGCTTTGGCATTCCTCCAGAGGCCAATAGCTGCTAATATGGCAGCAACGACAAATGAAACAACAAGGGTGGTACTCATCATTGCGGAGTCAGAGACAAAGATACTCTTAAACTTGTATTTAGAAGAACGAG
The DNA here is from genome assembly GCA_036937195.1 of Nidularia pulvinata. Classification (NCBI taxonomy): domain Eukaryota; kingdom Fungi; phylum Basidiomycota; class Agaricomycetes; order Agaricales; family Nidulariaceae; genus Nidularia; species Nidularia pulvinata. Next base: position 17,846 of record JASFDH010000639.1, read on the forward strand.
AGAGAGCGCTATATTAACAGCTCATCCGTTGATGACCGTGATAAGAATGCGCGTTGCAAAAGATACGTACCACACCCAGCAGGATTAATTCAACCTTGCAGTTCCCTGGGGAAAATACTCAACGGAATAACGCAACAGAGTCTACGCGGATGATCGGGACGCAGCTGCAACGCGGTGAAACTCCACGAAGGGGTACATATCCTGCTGGGTGAGAATTTTTCTCAGCGTTGTTTGCATTAGTTTATGCCACGTTCACTCGCCTTTGCAGTGCATCTAATCGTTCATGACTGTCTCCTGAGTTCTCGGAAGAGTTCAGCAAGACCACTCCGTTCAGCAAGGGCACTGCTTTAGATGGTAACACACCCTCGTTGCTTCTCCGGAACCGTATAGCCCTGCAAGGTAGGGAGACAACTGGCAATCAGAACCAAATACTGACTGGGAGCATTCCGACGTCTTCGACAGAATTCTGGAACCGGGTTTGTATAACGGTGAGTGGTTTTGAGTTTTGCGAAAAGAAAAGACCCTTCATCGAATTCGAAATGTCCTCAGCAGCTTATCCGATCCAGGAAGGAACGCGGCTGCTTCTAGTCCCTCATCCATTCAGCGAGGGCTCACGGAAGTACTCTGTGCTCGTCGAAAATCCAGGCTATTCCAGCAGCTATGCCCAGGCAGGGCAATCAAGCGTTCAAGGTGAGTTAGCTCTACAACTATTAGGATAGTGACCGACGGCTAATGGACGTCGTGGCTAGGGGAATCGACTATTTCGCTGCCTCCCTTGTCATTGACGATAGAGATGGTTGATTCGGGGAACGCATTTCGACTTGGAGTCGAAGTGACGGTGCCGCCCTCGAAGCCTGCGCCACCAGAACCAATTCCTGAGACTTCTTCCTTCGATGCGTGCTTTCATTCTGCGTGGATGAAGTGAGAGGTTTCGTTCTCTTTATCGATAGGTATACCCTTATTAACGATCATTTTCTTCAGGCAATTCGACTCACTGAGTAAGGACTACTCTTCAGGCACATCCGCTTCATCGCCTTTCAGCAATTTCTCTACGCCCCCACCTAGTGACGATTTTTCTGCACTTGCATTGCTGACCCAACCAAGTAAGCTTTTGTCTATTTCGTGCGGGATACCAAACAAACTTACAACCCAACTTGCAGATCCTCAAATACAGGGCCATTCATCAGAGACGTCTAATTTCTTCTCGTTCTCCTGGCTACCGAATGAGCAAGACGTGCCGATGTCGTTTGTGACTGAGAAAGAAGGCGCTTCCGCAGTTTCGTCTCCGCCTCTCCCAACTACGAATGTAGCTCAAAGTTCACCTTGCATCGAGATCGAGCAGATAGCTTTCAGCGAGAGTCCTGCCGAAGATCTTCTCATTGATACGGCCGACATCATCCCTGATCCTCCCAAAAGTGCTCCATCTATCAAAGAAAACTCCTCCCTAGAATATCTGGAGGGTAGAAGAGCGCGCACTCGCGGTCCGTTCACCTGTCGCATGGCCAACTGCAATGCCGTATTTAAGCGCTCTGGAAAGCGAGATGCGCACGAAAAGTCTCATTTCAAATCGAAAAGAAAGAGAGACATGGCTTGCTCTATCGCGGGATGTACCGAGACGTTTTCTCGTTCTCATGATAGACTAAGGTGAGTTAAACATTTGATATCACGAAGTCTCCATAACTTACCAATGGATAGGCATGAGGTCAATCAACACGGCGCCCGTCCCCAATGGGCTTGTCGACTATGTCGAGCGTCATTTCTGACGGAAACTGGTTTGAAGAAACATAATGAATCGTGTCAGATCGATATCCCTGGTCAATCAGTACCAGTATAAACGCTTGCCTTCTATGATCCTTGTTAAATTATGTGCTATAATGTGTTCTCCGCGCAGCTAGATACTTACACGTGGCAGAGTTGGGATGATAGAAATATTCGTACTGGGTGCGATTCCGTGTACGATTTGCCGTACAGAAAAAGGATGCACTGTATTGGAGTAGAATAAATCGTTGGACTGGCTCTAATACGATGGATGTGCGCTCACGAACAACTTTAAAGGTATATCCAAACCATATCCTTTGTACAACTTGCAGAGCTATCTCGACGACTGATGAATCGAACAAAGTTGTTCAATGAACGAGGCATGTGTAGTGACGGATCATCATCTGGGAGCTCATAAGCATGGGAAATTCCGGAGTCAAGAGTGGGAGATTCGGCGAGACTTTGGCGAGACTCAGAATCTCTACGAAGCTTTCGGTTGATGCAAGAAATTTTCGCGTCCAGATCAATGATTAACGGATAAGGCATATGCATCATGCGCAATTCAACACGTTATTCCCACGATTCCTGATGGGAATAATAGTAGACCCTGCCACCTCCCTCCTTTTTTAAAAATTCTCTATAACCTCCTTCCTTCTTCGTGTGTTGAAATTTGGAGATATTGGGAGAAATTCAAATTTTCGAATACATCCATTTGAGATATATAGATTTCATTTATTCAATATGCAACTGGATATACATACCAGAGTATACTAGAAGCGCCAACCCCCCGCGAGGTTCATCACCTTTGCGGGGTCGTATCTTTCCCGTAGTTCGCAGAGCTTCTGTAGATTATTTCCGTACATACGCTCCATCGGAGTATCGGCGATAGGTAAATTCGGATATAGCGATGCAGCAGATATATCCTGGCCCTCTGCCTCGGCATCCGCACGGATTTGGGCTACGCTCATTCGGAGAGCATCGTAGACGGCAGCATCGTGCTGTGCCTCGAACCATGCGAACGCGATGTTGATAGGGTAGTGAACGACTGATCTATCTGCTGGCCATGCAGAGGCAGGTCCGTGGCTGTAATAGTTGGGAAGGAAAACTTCGACGACATAGTCGAAGAAGTGGCCGGAATGGTGCTGCTCGAGATAACTACCCCAGAACTACACCGGTGTGTTAGGGCTTCTTTATGACCTTCATGTTTTCTATACGGCTTACTTTTGTCTCGTTGGCAATCTTCGATAGAATAGTTGGAGAGAAACGTTGAATCGGAGCAACGTCTTGAATGCTATTATAGTCGAAGTGATATGAGCATTTAGCAATATCAAAGCAGTCTCTAAGTACATACCGACGAGGAGTATTTCGTGGCTGTCCAGCGTTCAACAGCGTCGTAAACGACATGGAGGAAACTGAGACTTGGCCATTCGGAAGGGCCATCAGCTCATCGAATATTCCTGTCGGCGGTTGCGGGCCATTGTAGAACA
>JASFDH010000640.1:0-21074 GCA_036937195.1 Nidularia pulvinata
CAACCCCTATGTGCATCGACCTTACCGACGGCGTCACAGCCAGAGGTAACCAAGTAAGTGTTTCACTATTACTATGTGCTCTCAAACGATGTGTTAATACTGTTGCTACTTCTTAGTTGCAAATCTGGAACTGCACTGGGGGTAACACTAACCAGTTGTGGAACGACGTCGCTCCTCCTCAGATGGCGATATAACGGACGAATGAGAATGAGGTTTTAATATTCTAATTATTTCATTCTTTTTTTGGACAATTCCCAAGAATATTCCAGACATTTGATACCCATAAACAATAGTCATACCGGTACAGTCTTTATAGCATTGTGACATTATCTATTTGACTAGGGAAGGGCTCAAATCCCTGTCTTGATTTGCATGCAAGACTCTTATCTTCAGTTTCCGATATGATACTGTTTCGACTAATTTTCATAACTTCAAGGTTATCTATCTACTTAGAGATGAACGATAGTTTCTGTTCACCAGCCTTGGTAAATGAAACTCCGAAATCGCGCACGAAAATACTAATCCCTAACTGACTGGGCTATTCGCCCAACTTGAAGACCGGAGGATTGGTTCAAGTACACAAGATCTTTACGGTAGACGAGAAAATGAGAAAACAAACCCAGATGAGGAAGCAAGTGGTATCGAAAGCTCATTCTATACAAAAGATTTTGTGGGATGACGACAGAAGTAATAAATCCAGCCAGAGCCATGCAGGGATGGAGGCCAGGAGGTTTTTGCGAGAGAAAAGTGCAGGCGCAGGAGCACACAGATAAACTTTGCATTCATGAGGAGATCATCTCGGAAGACAGGCAAGACGAATGTTAAATAACTTGGAGAGTCATGCCGAGGAGCATTGACTGATTTTTGAGGCTTGAGAGGTCTGATAGCGAAGCAGAATTTTAATCATCAAACCGCTTCGACAGGAAACATAGAAGTCAGGAAACCGACAGCGCGCGGATGGGGCGGGGGAGGGGCTCCTTGCGAGAGTAGTATGTGATAAGCGACTCCGAGATGCAGGGAGCTTAGATGGGAGACGCGGAGGAACTAAACGAGTTGGGAGGAACGAAGGACAGAGATGGGGTTGAGGAGACTCAAGGAAAGTTATAGAGGATTTTCTGCGCCGGTGGCAGGGACCAGAGGCGGAAGTCGAGAAGGGCGGCTGATCTACAACCCGATATTCGACTGGCAAGAGCTTGGCATGGAGGTGGGGCCAAAGATATTGTCCCCTTTGAGTGAAAAGGGACGATGAGCAGGAGGCGGGGATTGCACGTTTGCCAGCAGTATCGGGTCAGTAATGACGAGACAAAGTGAAATTGCACTTCAGTGCCCAGGACGAGGATAGGGGATCTTCATCGGCTCTGCAGGGGACCTCACTGATTTCGGTTAAGAACGAAAAAGCCATTGGCACAGTAGAGCCACTCACCTGGCCGATGCTGGAGTAACACTCGTGCTCGCGCGAAAACACTGGTGATCACGGCCAGCTCTGGTATCATGAAATGCCAATGCTTTATGTACACAGCCCCCCAACAAAAAGAGGAATACTCACGGCCTTTTCCCCCTATTGTCGTCCAGCTCAGCCAGGACGCTTCGCTCTGCCTCCACAATATGTATAAACTCTAACATCAGAATTCTCAAAAGGAACTTCTCGGGGTCGGGAGCAGCTGGCGCCGACGGTGGCGTGTCGAGGGCGACAGGCGTGCGAGAGGTGCCTGGGGGCGCACACCCTAGAGACGGGGTCCATTCCTGTGGGGCGGGGACGGCAGATGCTGAGGTGCACAGGCAAAAAGAGAGGGAGCCTTAAGGATGATACATAGTACGAATGCAGTGACATATCAACGTGGTACACAAACTAGACAAAAAGAAGACATGGACACACCTCCATCTGTTTTCATCCTCGTACAGTATAGCCTGGAGCCTTTGAAGCCCTTCGATGAGAAGCGTGCAGTCTTCAAAGGTAATTCTAAAGAGCACTCCTTGGGGTGGAGGTGGTGAGCACAATGCGGTTGAGGTCGGTAGATGAGCGAGAGATGCGGGGTGGCGACAACCGCGAAGAGCGCCTTTCCGAGGCAGGAACTGCCTGTGCGGGTGGGCTGTTGAAGGTGCGACACCAAAAGTCGAACGATAGGAAGCGCCAAAAGTAGAACACATGCCTACCATTACCAACCACGGAAATTCTGTTATTCTTATCCATTGGAGCGAAGCAGAGGATAGGAAGGCGGGATCCTGGGTGGCGGACTCTCCGGTCTCCGTGAGCACGTCCAATGTGCGAGTTAAGCTGACTTCGGAACTATCCATACACTCAGATGCGATGCATAAGGGTGGAAGAGGACGGGGAGAAGGAGATGATAAGCCGAGAGGGGCGAGAAGTGGTTTGAGGTCTATTGTCACCTCGCGGATGAACTTTGATAGTCGATGGCTGACCGGACTAGCATCTGTAGGAGCGAGGAACGCATCGAGATAGTAGGAAATAGAGGAATAAGTGCCAACATGCGAAAAGATCCTGACTGGGTCGACGGCGCCGATGGTAGACCATTGTCCTTGAAGTAGGAGAATGAAGAGGTAGACAACAGTGAACCTGTCCCAGATTCGCGTGACGAAGAGTGATGAACATTGGAGAGATAGAGACTGGTCGTGCTGCGTTGAGATCAAGGACGCTGGCGTGCAAACAGTCGTTCGACGCTGCTAGGTGCAACGTGGATCGAGTTTGGATCGGGTAGAGAAATCGCTGCAATTTCATTGCAGTATTAAGGAGTCAAGACATCACGTTTTGTGACATGATAGAATCACGTGCGCGTGAAGTTGGCGCTATGCACTTGAGTTGTGATGCAGAGTCCGACTCCACCACTCTAGCCCATCAGCGCTGAGGTTCCTATATATTTCGCCGCTGTGATGATCTATCGTGAAGCAGGCTTTACGCATACATAAAATACGTCTCGTTTCTCCGTTGACTGCAGACGAGAGCTTTCAATAGCACCCGTTCTGGTGCACGTACTTATTTTATATGTACTGGTAGGATTATATATGTTCATGCGGAGTCGAAAACAGAAAGTCTCGCACTACTGCAACAATAACGGCGTGTCAGCATTCGCCTTCTATATAATTTACGTTGGGAATTTCTATAGTGATTATGAAGATTGCATAATATGTGGCCCAAGCCAGTATGTCACAAAGTGAAAAATAAAGAGCAGGAAAATCATTGAGAATAATGGATGTACGCTACATGGAAGATTTTGGTAAGAACAAACCTTCATCCCAGTGCGTCAGCTCCCAATTGAACATCCCGGAGCAGTACATTCCAATCGGAATATAATCCTTATATACGGTCATGAGGGTTGCACGTAGACCTTCAGCCCTGCATGGTGATATAAGGTCTTCGATTTGGCTGATGGTTTCCGCATCTTCCACTTCCATTTCCACGAACAATGAAATGTTCCCTAGTTGGATACCATTCAAGTGATGCGGTGGATTCCACTGTGATTTCACCATTGCACTAAAAATTTGGCTCGACACTGCGCAGTGAGACTCCTGATAGCATCCGTTGATTGCAAATAGTAGCGTCCCTAATCGCGGTAGCAGGGGATTAGAAAAGTCCTCGCATAGCGTGAGGGCGACGCATTATAGTCCAAACAGACAGATAATTCGAGTTCTGTCACGCTAGGTGTTTCTCGGAGCAAATCTAGTAGCTCCTTGATATCGATATCAGAATGATCAACTAAAGACAGCTTCTGAAGATTTGATAATAGAAGAGGGGGAAGCGGTTTCGAGGACTGTATCCATGAGTCCACTGGCTCGTAGCGATGAAAGTGATAGACGCTGAAGCCCTATGAGCTCCAGAGAATCACCGAACAGTAGAGTTAATTCCGCAAGATCACGCAGAGTCACCATCGGGCGGGATGATTCTTTGGCGATCGTGAAATCACAGCAAATGTAGAAGAATCCAAACTGCAGTTTAAGGCATTGTCGAATGATCATCATACATTCTCCATATCCAAGATAGCTAGCGACTGCTAAGGGTGTTAGGTGTTGCCACTGGAGAGGGAATAATCCCAAATCATCAAGCGATTCGCTGTAGGAACCAGGATCAATGCAAACTTGCTGTAGACCGGAAGCAAAATTAAATATGTTGCGATCTCCAGAATTAGCCGTAGTAGAGAGATCCCAATCCTCAGGGAGATAGGCGTTGTCACCTAGGAGTAAGACGAGGGATTCCAGCGTCGATGGCGTCCATTCAGCTGAATCAGGAAGCATCCGAAGCAGCTGAATAACACATGTTGATCCCAGAGTTAGATTGTGCGCACGGCGAACGAAGGGCAACAGTGTTTTGTGTACAATCTTTCGAAGGCAGCGTCGCGATGTACTGGCACCTTTCATCCAATGGTGAATTCCATCATTGAACTCCAGATGATAATAATAGGATAGTGTCGTTTTTTCTGCCCTTTCAAACCACAAGTGGATGCTTTTGGACAGGCCACGATATGCATTAGAATTGCGGGTCAGATCCAATTTTGTGGTGTCGATATGCGCTGAGAGGGAGCGCCACAAACATGACATATGGAGTGCGACATTTCGCCACGCCGAGCAGACTTGCAGCAATGAAATGGGTCTGCTTAGCATCAATGGATGGTTTTGTCGGCAAACACAGAAGGAAGATAATGTTAAGCACATCCACAGGGATGTTACGAATAGGTGCTAGAATGTTGCTGCAGTCTTCTAACTGCTGCGTCCGTAAGGCTAACCGTGCGGCAAGTACAGAGCGTGTCTTATCTAAATCCGCGAGTTTCGCTTCAGCTCATCGATCTCTTGCGCAGCCATAGGCTTGGTTGAGATCGCCTGGTGTCTAACAGCTAGCAATGGAGGATCATTGGACCTCGCAAGAGCGATGAACTCGGTATCCTCGGAATTGGTGGAGTGGGAGTCATACATTACCGATCTAATACGGAAATGATACATGCAGCTCATCAGTCATGACAACAAGTAATGCAGTAAACACTTACTCGCAGACGCAAGACAATCTATGAGTTAACTGCTTCGACTTAATTACAAAAGTGAGGGCTAGTGACAAATGCAACCATTGAAGTTCAAGATGCGGGCTTGGATGGCGTGAGCTGCAGGAGATAGGGCAGAAAATTTGATGAGTTCCGATTCACTGCTATAGATGGTTAATTTAGCTTGCAGATGCTAATTCATACAGTGCTTACCTGATACACAGAAGAAACAAAGTCTATATAGATTTTTATGTAACTGGAGTAGACTTGGAGTCACTGGCTATCTCGGGTATCTCGAGAGATGAGAGTAGAGTCAAACACCTGTTGAACACGCGTTCAAGTCTTTTTTTGTGTTTGTCAAACGCCACTAGGGCAAATATCGGCATCATCGGCCAAATCTGCTGAAGCTTTTCGGATGCAACTTTGAGGACTAGTTTGTGTCCAAGCTAGAACCCTTGGCTCTTCAAAGTATTGCATAGATAGAAAAACCCCATGGTTCATAGAAAATCTGCCAGGTAAATTATCACAACCATATATTAATTAATGAATTGCAGCTACATATACCACAAAACATGTATATGATATTTTTGATGTCTTGGATGCCTTCCCTCTTATATAGATGATTCTAATCTCCCTCACTGCCCTAAAATTGCACATTTTTTCCTGTCTCCACACTTTGCACCTATATCAAGCCCCTCTCCCAGGCATTCCACACCTGCAGTGGAAGAGAACAGAGACTTTTATGTTACAAGGCTAAAGGAGGATACAGAATGCATAATTCTGAGCCAATGAAATCATGATGATTTCACCTCAGACAACAGTCATGCCAACAAGGAAGATAAATATATCATTGCTCCTTGGATGCATGATTCACCTCTCCTGCATGAGGTGAAGTTATGCAGGGGATGGCTGTGGTTGAGGCAGGATAGAGTAGGGGCTTGAATGTTGGATGTACACAAATTGGGACAGTGATAAGGAAGGAGGTCAGGCAAGTAGGAGAAGTATGGGTGCCACTCCCTGTCTCATGTTGCTGGGGGATATTGAGCATCAGAAGGAAGACTAGGAAAAAAGAAGAAAGGAACAAGAGAAGTAAATAAATCACATTGTGGTCATTTCAGTCAAGCCTGGCTTCAATTAATACATCACAAGCAGCCTTCACTAGCTCAACATAAGTGATTGTTATTTATTTTGACAGTTCCACTATAAGAGGCTTTTCCCACCAGTGTATGGCTAGACTGCCTACAATTCATGTGATGTTTGCTTCTAAGGCTCCTGGCAAATCAAAGACATCTTGGGCCAGGATTAGGGCCTGATGTTTGTCCTCCAGCCCATTGGCAATATGTGTCCCTCCAATTGGATTCTGGAACCTGAGATGATGCTTGTCTAGGTCCCCCAACCTATTACCAAACACATGTTGGAATATCAGTTAGTACAAATGATTCAATTTGTTACATCTGCAATCTCTCCTGACATCTTCTGAGACTCTCTGACTCTATGATATGATTTCCTGCTATGCTTCTGACATTTTCTGCCCATTTCCATTCATTGCTAATCTCTAAACTATTGTTTTTATTATTTGATGCTCACAATACAATTACCATTTCCAAGTATGCTTTTGCTCAGTTACGCTTCCACTCTCATCTCTGCTGCTTTTATTATGTGTCAAGGACTTTTATTATTTCTCATATCCATAGTATTGTTACTTCCACTTTTATTATTACAATTAGCAATACTTGTATTTAAGTAGCTCTATTCTGTACCATAGTCTCCAATCCAAATATCAACTAAGATCACCTCTAGTCTCTCTGATTCACTTCTGACCTTCTGACCTTCTTCTGACTTGCCTTCTAGTTGACTTATGTTGACTAGTCTCATCTTGCCCTTGACACTAGACTTGGACTCTAGTCATCAATATCTTGTTTACCTCCAACACACTTCTGACACTGGTAATTATCTTCCAACATGTGGATCATTTACTAAGTTAGAGCCCATGAGAACTGGAAGAGTGCAGCACATAAGCTGAAGCCAGTGGTTCTTACCTTTAGTGTTACAGTCAAAAATCCTTCTGGTGTTTACTTCCAACATTTTCTGATGTAGCACTATTGTAACCTACAACCTCTAGTCCCTATTTCACCATTTGGAACAAAACTTGACACAATTCCCATCTATGCTTACTATGTTTAGTACTATGCATCTCACCTAATTATTCAGTGGCCAGCCATCATTATTCAGACACTATGGTTAGCAGTTTCATATGCCTCTATCTCATTAGTTTTATTATGTACTCTTTGGCTTGAGAGTATGCACTTAAAGACACTGATTTGTACAGTATTCACTATGTGTTTACCTCCAATTTATTGCAGTTTTCTTGTATTCCCTGAGTTTGCTATTATCCTTTCAATAACATGCACTTCCTGTCCTCCAAGCCCACCATCACTTGCTGCCACCATCATTAAGAACACTGTCCTTCTCAGTGAGCACCATGGCCTAGTTTTCCTCTGTAGAGACCTATCAAATCCCACCCCACCTCAGCCCAATGCCCTCAAGCCCAACAGGTACTCCCATGCCAGCTCTAGAGTAAGATGCTCACTCTTCCATGCCCCTCTCTTAGCCTTTCACACCCCTCTGCTAGTTAATTCCTGAGGCATGAATGAAATATCTTTGACCTGAAATATCTACAAGTGCTGCCATTAAAGTGCCAACTATTACTCTGTTCAACAATACACATTAGCTCAAAAATTGATTCCAAGTTTCAAGATGAGGATGGCACACATTGGCCCTCTTTTCAACTTTACACACTCTTTTCTTCTATAGCTCAAGACATAAAAAAATTTGAGTCAACTATGGTGCCATATAAGTGGCTCCAGATTGAAGGCCTGGTAATTTGGTGGTGAGAATTTGAGTAGATCATTTCAACAATATTTGTAGTATTTTACATGACAAATTTTCTGAGCATCTTTCCCCAGATGAGCATGTAGGCACTTTACCACAACTTTGTTCCCTTGATACATGGCACAGAAGATATCTGCATATCCACTGGTTTGCCACTGTTGAATAGTGTCAAGCCAGTAATTAATTGTGAAGGCAATATAATGTCTGCTTCCAGTGACAGCATTACAAACAAATCCTGCATCTTCTTGGTACTGTCTATGTCAGAAGGATTTGGGAGATAATCTACAGCCAATAAACTATGAATCAATAATTTTTTTTTTGGCCAAGTAATGTGATTCCATGAAAGTATTACCTATTACAGGAAGTTCAGAAATGAGTACATGGTTTTGTCTCTCAGACAAAGAACACATTCTTTTGCAGATTCAGAGTTCAGAATATCTTTTAAAGGTCAACCAGTAGCACTTGTCCCTCTCCAATGCTTTCCTAACAGCTTCACTTCTGGACAAGCCTAGCCTCTTTGAAAACTGGAGGATTCATTTGTGATTTTTCAGCAATGGCAAAAGATGCATAGAAAGCATAGATGTATATATTTGAACCTCTTACCTGTAGGGCCACATGCAGCACAGATTACTCACAGCAAGAGAAAGAACTCTATCTGTTGTTGCCATACAGTCCAAATATGCTTGAAATTCATTGTACAGTCTTTGCAACTCATAAATACCAAGGTATTGCACAGAAACAAGAAAGACATACACTGCATCATTCACTTTGTCTGTGGGTATGTTTGATGCCAAGAGTTATACCAAGGCCTATATTAGTGATGGAGGCATGATTAATATCACTTCATTGATTATTTTCTCAAACATACTGGGTACACAATCTGATTGTGATCAACCAACATAACCCAATCATGATTTGACACAACAGAGTCCATGAGATTGAGGTGGACAGTAATATGATGAAGTTCATCTTCATTAAAAGTAGAAATAATGTGAGGTTGTGCCTGACTGGTGGCCAGGAAGCAAAGGGGAAGATTGTGTTTTCAGAGAATGTCTGAAATGGTTTGGAGAATAGTTTGTTGAACTCTTTTATCACAGCATTCATTGAGGCCCTCAATGGCAACAACATTCACCATATCTTCCTGTGTGAATCCAATTGAAATCAGGGGATTGACAATAAAATGTTTCACCTATGTCTTCATGGAATATGAGAAAATGGCAGAGTCATGCTTGACTGTCTGCACAATTAAATGCTGTATAAGTAGCAGTGAGAGACATAACTGATATGCAATAGTAGCAATCAACTGTGCTGTTAAATCTTTTTCCTGAGAGAAACAGAAACTAGCTGCAAACTTGTTATTTTCTTCCAATTGCTCTACAACTGTCCATGCAATCACTGTTTTGTCTATCCTAGCAGGTCTGGAGAGCCACATCATTTTATTTGGTCCAGGATTGGCAACTCAGTCTGTTATTATTTTCATCAAGGCTTTCCAGGTGTGTGGAGAGCACTTAGGAGGATTGTTACAGTTGCTTGAGCTATGAAAGGTGTCACAGTAAATATTTTGAAGAAGAATATTGCATCCTGAAAAGATTGATGGATTACAATTATGATCTATAGCACCACCATGAGATGCACCTTTAGAGGTTTGAGAGACTTCACTCTAAAATTTAGCCCTAAAAGAAAGTTCCCTCTTGTATAACACTCTGTAGGTCAGGAAGAAAGCCATTGATATTAGGTGCTAGAGAAGGTGTACATGTCTCAGACTCATGGCCCAATGTGGAGGTCTCAGTAATTAGTAAGTTAACACCTGCTCAAACTTTTACAGATACAGCAACAAGCTCAAATTTCAGCAGGGAGATTGTCAAGTTAGGGGCTGGAATACTTAGAATGGAGTAGAAAGGTAACTACCAACACACAATAAAGAAGTGGTTGAGGTATGCCAGGCTGTATGACAATGTTACTGTACAGTATTGCCAATCAATATCACATGGTGACCAATGCCAAGCCTCAAGAATTTGTTGTATGTACCCAATCCCACTAGCAAACAAAGATTACATCTTTTCCTCATGACTGTGCTTGGACTGTATCACTTCCTCTCTGCTTAAAATTGCAATGCATTGATTAGGCTCTTCTCCTCCCTCAGTAGTGCAGGGAAACCATGCTTCCTCCAGTGTGCATGCTCATTGACTTCATTGCAATTCTCAGCATGTGCTCTAAAGCTGCTCTGCCTGTCTATTCACCTTGGTCTCTAAATACTGGCTTCACCTTTCTAAATGCATTGTGCCATCACTGAGGCTCAGTTTCTAGGAAGTTATGAAGCAATGTGCAAGCAGGTGTAGATACAGCAAGAGCCTGGCAGGGAAGCACCCTTACTTTGATGCATTTCTCCATGCCAGAGATAAGATGGGTTTGGCTTGCCCTCCATGGGATGCACAAAGTGGGCCTATATCCTCCTCCTGTCTCCTGGATGCAAGCTTATATTTCTACAAAGAGAATACATGGATTCATTCATCTTGCAGGATACATTGCTATAGCCCTGTACTTGAAGACAGGCAGTGCTCCCTTGCTTTTGGAGTATGATACAACCCAATTCATCCAGAAGAAGAACATTATAGAGTGAGGGTACTTGTGTGGTTGGAAGTGAACCTGTTATCTTGCTTATTTGCATGTTTCTGCTATCCTCCCTGCTTGCATTGCCTGGAATTGAGGCATTCCTTGTTTTTTTTTGTCCCATTCTTGCTTCATCCATTTCATGCCAATTGTGTCCCAGTTGTTTGATTCTTGTTTTCTCTGTCCAATATTTGCCATTTAGGTATAACTCTGCTTGTTAATCATTTCACCACTCCTGCTTGCCATTGGCATCTTGACCCTTCCTATTGAAAAGGGGTAAGAAGTTTGTAGGGTAGAACTGCAATATAATCACTATACCACCTTACAGAGTGCTCACAACCTCTTAAGTTTGTGGGAGCAAGTCTGAAATGAGTATGTATTCAAAAATGTGGTACCAAAATGCACAAGTTAGGATAGAAAAGATGTCTGGCACTATGCTAGCTAGACATAGTGAATGGTCTTCCTGTCTCTAGAACTTGTAAGGCCACTTTATTCTAGTGTGGATGGGTTTCCCCTCAATATAATCTTTTAATTCTCCAAGGGTGGTCTTCCTTCCCTTGTAGATACTAATGAACTCTCTAAACACTAGATAGGGATGGTCTTCCTTTTCTTTATTTCCCCCCAAACACAGTGGTCTTTCTTCTGTCTTTGGGCAAAGATTTCAGGAGATGGTCTTCCTTTCTCCTGAAATCACACTTTTCACTAATTAAGTCAGATGAGATGGTCTTCCTGTCCCTCAGACTTCTCAATTCAGTAACACAAACTCAGGACTTAATCCTGGACTTTGTTGTGTTATACTTAGTTTGTCTCTCTCTTAGAATAGTGTATAAATTGGTTTTTGCTCTCAAAGTACTAGCTCTAGCTAGAACATCAAACATTGAAACCAAACTGAGATTAGCTCATATCTCTCAACTTAGTGTGGCAGAAGCTGTGGGCTCATCACTTTGGACTGCATTGTGAGAGAACAGCAGCAGAATCCCTGTTACCCTCTTCTTTCCTTGTCCTCAGGCTTTTATCTTGTCCTAGTTGCTATTTTTAGCTGATTCCCTGGCTAGGTTCTTGGCTCACTTGTATTTCAGACATCTCTACTGGGATCAAATGTTTATTCATATTTATTCTCTGGAATGGTATCCTGCTGGTGCCTTTTCTTTCTATTTTGCTCTCTTTCTCAGAGCCTAATTACATGTCTGGACACCCTCCATTTGGGTTTCTCTTATTTATATTCTGTTAGTGCCTGGTAGACCCCTGTTACTTAGATAGTATCACTCAGTATCTTTTGTCTATAATAATTTTACATCCTGTTTGTGTACAATTACAACTATGGTCTTCTTTTGTGCAATGTTCTAACTATGTTCCCCTTTCTTTCTTTGTGTGTGACTGTTAGGGCTCACATCTGAAGCCAAACAACATCACCATTGTCTTGGTTTGGCTGCACTATAACCACTCTTGGCCAAGGCTTAGCTGTGTCAGTTCCATCTGGGTTCTGGATGCTGGTGCTATGTTCAGTGCTGCTGCACTCCAGGATCTCCTCTATGTTAGCTAGCCCACTTTCTCCTGTACTTATGGCTTTGTTATTGTACTTTATCCTGTCATAGATAGTCATTTTCACTAATATCATAGTTTGGATGCTAAGATGTGGTTTTTCCCTAGTGTTCAGGTGTAGATCTGCCTAGGGCATATCACTATTGACATCTTCTGCTTACTATTCTCACATCCTTCTGCTTGCCATTCATGTGTCCTTTTGCTTTCTATTCTTTTCATCTCTTGTGCTTATCATTCACATGGTCTCTGCTTGTTATTCATTCACCTTTCTTGCATACTATTTATGCACTCTTCTGCTTACCATTGTCCCCTGCTTGCCATTCACCTGTCCTTTCACTTTATATTCATGCTCTATTCTGATCACTATGGATTACATCCATGTGAGCAAGAGCAGGTTATGTATTCTATTTTCTTGTGCATTTTATCTGGATATTTGCCCACTTTGAGTATGCATTGGCATACCCCATGAGTCATGTTCACTTGCACTTCTTGTTGTGTTGTGATGGCAAACTTTACTTATCTGCTACCTCTCTTGTGCACTTAGCTTTACTTTCATGCAATCCACTGACTCTTTAGAACCCTTATATTTCTTGCTTCTCTATAATTGTCCTCCCATGTTATCTTAATCCCAATCAATGTGCTTGCTCTATAGCATATCCTTCATTTAGCTTCTGACAGTTTCCACTCTGGGCATATTATGCCTTCTTGTGCTCCCTCCTATTATTGTGTTCTTATAATCTATTCATCTCCTCACTTTGTTCTAATCCAGTTCTCCATCCTGTTCTTTGTCTTGTTCTTCATGGCATTCACATCTTACCCTTCCCCTTTACTGCTATTCTCTCCTTGGTTTCTTGTGTCCTTTGCCTTATCATTTGCTCTCCTTTGATATCTTCTTTCTCCATTTTATTCTTCATTTTCCCTTCATAGTGCTGCTTTTGGTGGTTCTTTGATTGGTCCTTCTTCAAGCTCTCTTATTCCCTCTCACCACCACTACCTTCTTCCTGCAATGGCACTTTCATCCTTCACAATATCATCCCACCTCCTCCCCTTCTCTCCCCATCATCCTCTCATATCTAACCCACTTCTTTTCCATAGGCTCAGTGTGAAGTAGCACTGGTGTATCACACCTCCCTCCTTTACAATGCCTCTGCTTGACCATACTTCATGAGTGAATCTGAAGATTTGGCAGCTTGTACCTGGTGGATTATGATGTGTATTCCCATCTAGAGAGTCATTCAAGGAGAGGACACATAAAGGTGACATTGTCTACACATTGTCTCCTTCTAACCCATTGTTGAGGTAGGGTGATGTGAGCAGGAGAAGGAAAGTGCAGGACAGGACAGCTTTGTCTAAGCAGTTGATTGATGAGAGTGGTGGTTGGAGGTCAAGAGATGCATCAGTTATGAAGGGAGTGTATGCTCTCCTACCGAGGACAGCACATTTTTGCTCATGAAGACAGCTCACCCTCAACTATCACATGGCTACCACTCACTCTGCACAAATGTGTCCTACTTGCCCAGGAGACCAGCTTCTACTCACCCAGGAGACTGGCTTCTACTTGCCCAGGAGACTGGTTTCTACTCACCCAGGAGACCAGCTCCAACATGCCTATCAGGACAGCTATGGCAACTCCTACCCATCTTCATTTAGTGTGGGGGGATAATTGAGCTTGCTAGCATTGTTGAAGCAAGGCTCACTATTTTTACAGCATTAAGGTTGGTTATGGCAGATGGCAGTTGCATCCTGGTTCCACAATAATGTATATAATTCAAATTATGGCTAGCTGCAGTGGTTAATAGTTCATAAGGAGACAAGAAAGATTCACCCACAACCACTGCTGGATTTGTGTTTCTGTACGAGATGATGACTGAGCTCATCAGCAGCAGTTGAGGGGCAGTTATATTGCTATCAGCCTCAGGGTGAGAGAAACCTTACTCCTGGCTTTGCAGAGGTACAAGATGAGGATTATGCTGTCATTTGCTGTGGTGACAATGGATAATACTGGTGGTGGATTAGCAAACATTGCAGGCTAGCCAAAACATGGTCGACTTCATGCCCATTTATGGAACGATGACTACGTTCCTCAATGGGGTCGAGGTGGACTCATTACCTGTGACTTCAAAACAAAGCTGATATATCTGGCTGGCTGCATGCCGGATCCCTGCACTCGTATATAACAGGATGGCATCACTGGCTATATGGGACAGTGGCTCTTATGGGTACTTTGAAACGAGACTAAGCTTGCTACCGGCTTCGTGCCAGTAGATAACTTGTTGGCGACTCCGGGCAAGCGGATAGGTTGTTAGTGGCTCAGGATTGTAGGCCTTAGACTGTCTCGCCTTATATAGACTTTATCTTCGATGAGTTAATGGCACCAGAAAATATGGATTTCATGTCACTAGGACTGCACAATAGCTTGGCTCATTCCTTGCACTACCTGTCGGTTGAGTTTTTGCCCGATCCTGCGCCAGTCACATGTCACTATCCTGTCTCTGCAATGACTGAGGGGAATGTTGCTAGCAATATTTCAACTCGCGACCTCGGGGTGGACGTCACTGTTTTCCGGACAGGGGTTATTACTGGCTTCGAGCCTCTGCGAGGTATATCCTGCTTTTATGCATGTGGAATGCTAGTGAAAGGCCTACGAATGGTCGCAGATTCTGGCGAGGAATGTTACGTAAAGCACACATGGAAGAAGTTTATGGCTTGTATGGACTCACGCACTGAAATCCTGAAAGCGACTCATTGATTTGTACCTGAACTTCTTCAGACCACCACAGCGACTTTTGCGTGCTTTAACAAGTGCTTGAGAGTTTATGGCTCGGATGTTTGATACTAAATAGGCACATCTACCTATCTCAAGATCGAAATGACTGAGTTCGTACTGACTGCCAAATGCGCCAGTAGTGAATTCTATTATTAGTCTTGCAGATGTTGCGGTTGGCTCTTTCTCCAGTGGCTGGATACATAACAAATGCACACATGCTTATCCGGAACTTTTCCAGATCGCCCCGCGTGTACATTGACATTTTAAGCGCCGAGCATGACATGTTACAGGAATAGCGCTGTGCACCAAACAGTGTTATTGGGCCGATGCTATTACCGTTAGCACCAGCATCAAAGCAGGGTTCTTCTTCCCCACCACCATGGAAGCTTCTACCTCGACTAATATCCTACAACGCGATGCCTCGGTGGATGTTGCGGCCAGAGATGAGCCTCTACCCCTTGTAACTGATGAAATCAAAGCATCCTGCGGAAGGTGTGTGCGCTCATCGTCCGCTGAAACGCACTGGCGCTAACCTCTGTTCAGATTCCGCGTTCTCGTTCTTGGAAGGGTCAGCATCTCCATTGATAAGGCTCGTACCATTCACTGACAAAGGATATTGATAATGAAGGAAGGCGTCGGCAAATCGTCACTAATCAATCGTATATTCAAAATTAACCTGGCTGTGAGTGAATTTTGTTTTCACCGAATCCTGGCTCATCTCGTGATGCCAACGAAAGAATGTCGCGCACTACTCTGCCGGGGACGCGGACATCACCCACGAATTCTTCTCCGATGAGAATACTTTCCTAGTTCTGCATGATTCGCAAGGATATGGTACAGGCGAGCTGAAAAACATTCAGAAGCTGAAAAATTTCATCAACGAGCGGTCCAGTAGTAACCAGAAGGTGGGCGAGCGCCTGCATGCCATCTGGTAGATCTCATATCATGTGTTATACCTTTTACAATCACATCTGATCGTACTCCGTTTCCAGGCTTTGCATCGCAACTCCTTTCGCAGGCAGCCGTGTTCTCCAATCCGGGGACGAAGAGATATTTCGATTTGCTAGCGGCAAAGGTAAGTCCGCCAAAGCAAACTCTCGACTTCTTCTCATCTGCAACACCAATTTTCAGTACCGATCATCGTCGTTTTCACACAGTATGACCAACTTGTGCGGACGAAGGAGCGTCAGATATCGATGATGGATCAGAATGCTAGTGAGCAGGTCATACGGGCCCGGGCCAAAGCAGCTGCGAAGAAGACATTCCTTGAAGAATGTATTACCCCGCTGAATAAAGCGAGTAAAAGCCAAGTACCGTATGTGTACATATCTGGTAAGGGTGTCGTATGCAGACTGATGTAGGAACCCACGACTGATGAAGCCATTCCTTTCTCAGTCAGAACAGATTACGAGGATACACTGAAGTTCCTAGTGACCACCACTCTTCAGTACATTAATCCAACGGATTATAAGCTCCCAGCAGGCAGCGATCCGCTGCCTAGCCGCTCAAACATGTTCCGGAATCCATTTCGGTCATCCCGGAAGCCACCAACTATGCAGACGATCACCACAGCCGACCAGGAAGTAGCTAATTCTGTTAGCGTTATGTTCGCAACTGCACAACGAATCGATATAGAAGCGAACATCAAAGCTTCAGTAAAGTGAGGTTTTTCGATATTATTCGTGCAGGAATATGCTGATCATTCACAGTGTTGGCCGGAAGAGTATGTAGGCGACCTTTCTGAAGTCTGATGCATACATGCTCATGCGTTTCATTTCAGAGTATTGGAGAGGCCTTGCATCAGGAGCGCATTTTATGGGGAAAAATCTAAAGCGATGCCTTGAAGTCATTCACGCTGATATTGTGACAGTTTGGAATTTCCCGGGAATAGGAAACGTCACTAGTCTAATCAATATTATGCTTAAAGCCTCTACTAATATAAGTTCTATTTCCAGGAGCTCATTTACGGCGATTTCAAGGGAAAGGTGTCAAAGATTGTGGACGAACTCGCTGACAATACTGGGTCGCCTAATCAGGCAATGTGAGAGCCCTTGCCGTATTCTACCATGCTCGCTGCTTAGTATATGCCAGAATACAAACTACAACTAGCGTTGCTGGGGCTGTTGGAGCAACCGCAGCTGTGATTGCCGGAACCGCGAACCCAGCAGGATTCATCGTCGGGCCTATCATTGCCGCTGTTGTGTTCGCCAAATGGGTGTATGACGTCTATACAGCCACGTAAGTACTATAATATTCTTTAGATAGTCTGTCTCTAACACTTCTCGTGTAGACCCAGTATACTCCGATGCTTCATGGCATACATTGTGGACCTTATTGTCATCATGGAGATGATCTTTGCGCTGTCCGAGAAACGAGAGAACGGGGTAGTAACAACTGAGGAGGTTGAAGACATCTTGAAGCGCTTTGAAAATGATCAGCGTCGCCGCAAGATCCATACAGAGGTGCGGCGTTTTGTGGAGGAAACAAGCACCTATAAAGCCTTCACTGGAAGGGACACAGTTTTCGAGAAGATTGTCGAGTTAATTGACACTCATCGCTACGTACCACCTCAGGATAATGGAGATAGAACCACATAGGCTCATTTGGAAGTATTTAGTGTGTACGAAGTACCCTCTGACCTAACACAGAATACAACTCTATTTGAACCTAGAAGCAGTTTGCCAGTCTATGAATCCGAGGAAACAGCGAGTGATAAATAGCCCTGGGTGAACATATAAGTACTTCATGCAGATGGCGAGGCACAACTGGCGGCTCTTCCATCCCGTTAAACTGGGCAGCATGCTCACTTCTCGCCAGATACAGCAAAGTCATTCGCACTGTCTGGGTTGTGCTCGGATTCGTATACATGCGGCAGTGATAACCTATTCAGGCTTCTTTACTAGCTTCTATCGGTTTCTCTAAGAACTTATAACTTTATAACTTAGCCAATAACCATTCGCCTACCTATTCCCTTCTTCAATGACATAGGTCACCCGAGCCAGCAGGCCTCTATCTCCGCGCTCATCCTACCCACTGATCTGCCACCTGACCGCGTCCTGCTCCTACGCGATGTTCTCGAGCTGATGTAGCTGCAGCTGGGTTTAGCTCTCACCTAGTTGCTGCGGGTGAGGCATTCGCAGTAAATTGGATCGGGGGGAGGGGGGGCGAGCGCGCACAAGAGATGGTCATTAACCCCGACAGTGGCAGAGGAAGCTCGAGGTACAGAAAGGAGGGCGCAGGGGCATAGCTCTGGGGGAAAATACTTTTTTATATCTGGGAAGAGGTACATGATTAGCTTGAGTATATGACGAAACAGAGGAGAACCAAGGCCACGCACTCCTTGTTGATCTACGCATAGAAATTTTCACTCTCGTTCTTCATCCTGCAAAAGTTGTACTGAGACGCATAGCACAAGCCCCCCCCTCGACTGGTATGACTATATTGACAAGACGGAGGCTGGGAATTCCGATTCCAGCTGACGCCGCTGCCGCATCACGAGCTGCCAAGCAAGCAGATCGATCCAAACTCGTGTCTGGGAAGAATGACGCATCGAGACGCATTCACCGAGTCCTACTCGTGTGAGAGCGCAATCCATGGCTCTGGGATTCAAACAAAGACTCCTACACTCGCGATATAGTGGGCTGAGCTGACCCACATCATGGAAGCTCTGAGTTAGCTACCGCTGATGTTGTTTGACACTGGACAAGCCATGGTCAGGAAATAGTTTGTTGATGAGATTCCGAAAACTGAGCTCAAGGTGGAGAAGGATATAGGAGAAGGAGAGACATAGCGCTGGTTGAAGGCAGGAGCCGTATCATTGCGTAGATGAGGTTGCGGGACAAAGGATATTTGCCGGACATATGTTGACGCGGGACAAGAACATGAAGGATGAGCCAGCCACCCAGAGTGCCTCTGGAACGGACCGCACACCAACGTCTCCATCGCAATCGATCAGTCTTGCAGCGCCTGGATCTCCGACGAGCTCTTCTCGAGATACGCGTCGTACGAGTCTTGATATGCAGCTGGAAGATGGGAGGAACATATCAGCCTCGAAAGGCGTAAGTCCCATCAAGGAAAATGCCTGACCTGGCATGTTTGCGGATGCCCGAAATCGCGCCACGATTTTGCGATTATGCTCGATAGAAGCGAGTTGGGCGTGCTTGATCGTGCCTGGAGCAGTACCTTCGTTCAGTGTGTATTGACTCAAGGTATCCAGAGCAAAAGACGTGCACCAGAGACATGTATCACGTTCGGTATAACCCTCAATCCTTCAACAGAGGTAAGCAGCGTCAGCGCACCCCACGCGAGATTGTGCTGGTCTCTTGCGACACGGATGATGCAAAGATTCGTCGTGGGGGAGAAGTATTTCACTGTGCACGAGTAGATTTTCATCATTATGTCCTTTTTGGCAACTGTTCGGAATCACAACTTACCTGTGAGTGAAAGCCCCACCGCACCCCAGCCCGTGTCCCCGAAATTGCTGAGCACACTCTGCTTCAGGGCGGAGTATATCGTTTTTCCATCCAGATATCCAACCGTGCTTCGAACGCCGGTGTCGGTTTGTCCAACGAGGATGAACTCGACGAGGAACCAGCGGTTCTAGGCAAGTCGTTGGCGCGTTGTTTGGTGCAAATGAAAGGTGAACTCACTTTGAATCGCACCATTCTGAGTTCCCGTCGGATGTGGCTTTTCACACCGCCTTCAAATATATTCTGAGCGTGAAGTTGACACACTCGGAGGGACTAGGACTCATCAGGGACTCGAGGGGCACGTGGCTCTTCTGTCGGTAATATTCCCACACTTTATCATGCTCGATGCTTAGTGCAGCTCGCTGCCTTGTTTCTATATTTCCTTTATTGTACGTCATGTTGGCTAGGAAGATTGCCGCCCAGAACTCCCGTATTGCATTTCCAATTACAGGCGAGACGGCACGAGCGAACCGCGGGCTAGGGATCGCTGATAAATGCACATCCAAGCTACATCACACCGACTGCCTCGCGAAAGTTCACAGCTTGGCGCAGCTCCGGTTCGCGCTAAATAGTATGTTAATACATGCCTTCATCATATCCCTCAGGAAAGCACTGGATAACTCCAGCTTAACGTTGAAAAGAGTCTAAAATGACATTAGATATATTTATCGAGATACTGGCCCCAGAGCATTTGAGAATCCACATCGATGAAGCTTCAAAGACTCCGGCTGAGGATCAGCAATGCTCGTGATCCTGAGCTTGGTAAGATGAGGAAATATCTCTGTAGCAGTGCCGAGCATTGGTCCATTGTCATCGCAATCAGATTGAAATTCGAAGGTGCACAATATGTGTCCCGCTGGCGGTAATATACGACGGTGCAAATCTGCTCAGAGCTTAGGTCAGTCGCAAACTATTTGAAGAGACATCAGCGGGGAAACCGATGGTCGAGAGCTCGTAGAGAAAATAAACTGATATTCTTAGGTTCTGCAGCAGAAATTCAACATCTTGCAGGGTTTTGCGGGGATCGATGCCGGGTTGGATTCGAAATCTGGAGACTCACTTTGCTGGGACTCGGCATATTTCTGGGACTCAGACTTCAAGCTGAGAGTACGAGTATTGCTGAGACTCTGGTTTCTTCTGGAATTCTGAGTCTTGCTGGGGCTCCGTATTTTCTGAGACTCGGAGTGTTCCTGAACCTCTAAATCTTGCTGAACCTCTGAGTCTTTCTAGGACCTGGGCAAGTCTGCGATTTGCATAGACCACAAAATGGAGAGCTTCTCCAGTCACGTCAGGCCTTGGAAAAGAGGTCCTAAAAATTTGACCCATCCTGGATCTACAATAAAGTCGACAAGATTGGCGGATCGAACCGATGAAACGAGTCTTCCCAACTCGGCGATAGATAGAGCTGCTAGACTTTGCTTGAAATTCAGCAATTGCCAGTTTGGAAGAGTGGACGCAAGGTTAGATAGAAAGGTGGTGTCGTACTGCTTTCCAAAGTTTCTATAGTTTACAATCGACTTTCTATAACAAATGGCATTAGCACATAAGAAAGAAAGCTTGGTCAGAGAGAAGGGGGAAAAGAGACCTGATGACAGACTTTGCATCATCGCTTAAGTGACAGGTTTTGAAGTTGAATGTCAATATGGGAGGTGGAGCATCTGATACTGCCAAAGATACCTGGCAAGGTCAAAGCACGGGGAAGACGAAAATCAGAGGGAAATGCTTGCTTCATTAAAATGGGAAGGAGTCCAACGACTGCGCTGAGCACGTCGATTGGCAACTTTGGAAATGTAGAGAGCTCAAATGACT
>JASFDH010000641.1:0-21064 GCA_036937195.1 Nidularia pulvinata
GTCCGTATTCGGGTTGACAAAAGATCACCCCCTCAAGGGCAGTTTGCAACTGCCAGGCTCGAGGAAGTACAGTCCCTACACTCCCGTATTCTGTCTGCTTTAAGCCATGCCCCGGAGCCACTGCGTCTAAAGCAGTCTCACTCTCAGCAGCAGCTACCGCCTGAATATGGCGGTGCTGGGTTCCGACAGGCAACATTTGCCGAGGTCAAGGACTTCTTCGATAATCCTAACGCATCGCGCGCGAACGCTCTGAATCCCTTCCTCGTTATGCAGGCCAATCTTTTCGTTACTCAAGTAAGAATCTATTTAAATGCGACATTCGTCCACTAACAATTATTTTTATAGCAATTGGTCCGCTTTGTCATTGAGCAATACCGTGATGAACTCTTGATGTCCCTGCAGGGCAACCTGGACGAGCAGCAGGTTGCCGAGGATCGCGAAGTGGTCGCCAGCGATTTGTTGAATATCCTTCATAGGTACTGTAGTCGCCAGTCAAAGTCATGCTAAGCTCCTGACATATGTTCTTCTAGCATCCCCATACAATCCATCGCAACGAATGGTCCTAGTCTAGTGAGTGCTTTGTACCATCTTCACAAGGCTCCTTGCTCATCATCACTGCTACAGGTTCATAAGGTCCGATTTGTAGCTTCAACGTTATTAGATGCTGTACGAAAAGCCGAGACTGCTCCTGCCTCCGCTGCTAGGGCGCATGCTTATTTATGTAGGCTTATTATCTCTCTACATCTCACTACTTTCTGACGCCTTGTATGCAGGGGACTTCCTCAGTATTTTATCAGAAATCGAGCGAAATTATCTGTACGTATTTCATGTTTGTATCCCAAGTATCCTTCTGACCTTTTTTTCTAGATTGGACGATGACCGTGACGGAACTTCCAGCGGCGACGGCATGGCAATGGTGGGATGAAGTCATAGACTGAATCCCCGGACCATTTGTATCAACATGGCGTATTTTGTATATTGTTTTCCGAGGTACCTTCTATATACCCTTGATCGACAATCACGAATAAGTATATCTGTATTTAGCCTCTTTTTATCATCGCAGTAGTCAATGCTTTCATTGTACACCAATATTTAAGGACCATATCTAATACATGCCGTGAGCAATGTTCTGCGTAGTTTATTCAGTCGATTGAGCACGTCTGAGGTAGCGTATATGCACTCGTCTAGTCTATATACGGTAACTCTGATCTCGCGCGGTGACGGAATTTGCCGACCAATGTGCCGTTGCTTGAAACTGCTGCTCACTTCTTGACCGTTGACCAGGAGTTGGGCGAGGCGTGACTTTCACCACTTTCTTCTTGCGTCCTTACGCATCTCTGAAGACATTATCAAGGCTCGCGACTACGACGCGCCTGTTCCATTGTATCTCGATTGTTCTCGCTTTCCAACGTCGCACAGTTTTAAAATGGACAGTCGCTCTGAGAGCAAAGCAAATAACACCGCGGTCTCTTCAAACAATCTCACAGAGGAGGAGGCCAGCCGATATGATCGTCAAATGCGGTTGTGGGGTATAGAAGCCCAGCAGAGGTGTGTTTCTCCGCATTTTCTATGTGGAAGTGTCAGTTCCCAACTGGTATTGACTAGCGGCTCTTCATAGAATGCGAAATGCAACAATTCTCGTAATAAATTTGAAGGGTGTTGCCACAGAGGCCATCAAGAACATGGTACTAGCTGGGATAGGCAAGTTAATCATGTTCGATGGCGGAGAAGTTACCGAGGAGGATCTCGGGGCCGGTTTCTTCTTTAGGGATGAAGACGTTGGGAAGAAGGTAAGAGCCGTTCATGTGCAGTCTCGTGCCACGGGAATACAGTGGTGATATTTCGGTTGTTTTCTCTCAGAAGGTCGAAGCTGCCAAGGCAAGAGTAGAGAGTCTGAACCCCCTTGTGACGGTGGAAACAATACCAGATTCTTCTGTTTTCGAGAGTGAGAAACTAGAAGTTCTTGTCAAAACTGTGGATCTCGTTTGCGTCACGGATTGGGATCGAGATGATCTAGTCAGTGGCATTTTGCGATTATATCTCTTCCTCGGTGAAGTAATGCTATAGTCATCTAGATTCGTCTGAACGAGGTGTGTAGACGTTATCGAAAACCCTTTTACGCTGGTGGAACCTATGGTCTTCTCGGCTTTATTTTCTGTGATCTTTTGGATCACGAATACCTTTCTCCGTGAGTTATTTAGCTTATCGAAAAAGGATTTTTTTTTAAAAAAAAACTTGTGCAGTGATCGTTCGTCACCAAAGGATGCACCCCGAAATATCAAAGCGACTAGCAGCTACCCATCCTTGGGCACAGCTTTACACCATCGATGGACGGGTTTAACCAAAAGGCAGACGAAGGAAATCAATCCAGCCCTTGTATTCACCATTCTGGGTAAGCTGCAATTCATTCTTTGGCATGCGAAATCTTGTTTAAGCGGTGCTTCCAAAGCCATTTGGCAGTTTCAATCACTGCACAACAAGAATCTTCCGGACGATATCGGTCACGCTGACCAGCTGGAGTCAATTGCCAATGGCCTGATATCCGAAGCAGATGTCAATAAGCAGGTACTTACGTGTGTACCTCGAGGTCTCGTCGAGTGAGTGCATATCGTTTCTTCCAACTTCGACAGCGAGTAATGTATTTTATTTAGATCATTATCAACCACGGCAAGTCACGAATTCTCACCTGTTTGTGCAATAATCGGCGGCATGTTAGCGCAGGATATTCTGAAAGCACTTGGCGGCCGAGAGGTGCCCATCGCGAATTTCTTTGTCTTCGATGGCAACACTGGAGGGGGCACCGTTTGTCGAATGAATATGCCATAGGCACACTTTCTCTATCACTAGCCTGTTATACGTACGTGCATCTTGTGGCCCTAATGACCTCAATGATTGTTTTTTATTTTTATTTTTCCGAGACTCTTCATGAGAAATTTCCGAAGATTCATCCGCTTAAGATGGAAATGGGAGTATGTTATTCATTGCGAGCTTCTCATCAATTTAACCTGGAAAACTATCTTCTGCTGATTTGAAGGTTTCTCATCAGGTATCGAATGATTATTCCTAATTTACTTATTACCCATGACCGCAGGTCTATCAGGTTATGGTGACATCAGTCAATTGCGGCAAATCGCGTGCATCGTCTGCCAATGTCAAGATACGTCCGGTAGCTTTGCGTTCAACAGCTTCACTGGTCTATTTTCGTGGGCAACATTCTCGCTGTAGGCTCTTGTGTATTCAGGCGTCGCCGCCACCTGATATATCAGGATGACTTACACAGGCTCGACGTCTACATGGCAGGTAGATGCTCTGTCCACAGGGTGTCCTCACGTGAACTTGAAAAAATATTTTTTGTGGATACTAACCGCTGATCTCTGACACGCACGGAGGCAGTAGTTTTGCCGAATAGCGACAGCCCATACGAGCCCACACGCTCCAGAATAGGGTCCTAGTATTGTCCGAGGTCCAGAAGAAGCTGGAAGTGTGCATTACGATAAGTGCAGCTTTAAAATCCATGAAGCCAGATTCTGTATCCGTTCGACTCTTTATAACATGTGTTTATCTACCCCGCAGTCCACCATCACAACAGCCCGCAAAGTCTATCCCCCCGCATCGGCCCCATGTCGAAAGTATCATCTCTTACGGATATGTATCCGGAGTTCATCCGAGCCACGTTCTATCCTGGTCAACTTTCTTCAACTTTTGCCAATCATAAGGCGGGATCAAAATCCGAGATCCGGGTCCGTACCCCGCATCGTCACGGAGATCAAAATGTCGCGACCAACCAAGCACATCTGCATCTCACGGGATCTCCTCATTCAGCCTTCTTCGAGGTGTTTCTGTACTTCCATCGCCATTCTGGCAAGACCGCTGAGCATCATCGATTACCGTGTAAAGCGTCAACTAAGACCTACGATCGCGGGAGAAATAAGCTTGTTTAGGGAGACATGACACTGTATCTCAGAGATTTTTCCGGGACGTCAGATGCCGGGTCTCCCGGGGGCATAATTTGCTCTGTTCACTTCTCAGCCTCGAACATGCCCTCGTTAATCGGGGAACGCAGAAGGCACACAGGGCCTTATTCTCCTTCCCTAATGAAGATTCACTGACGGTAACAGGCGGTCCGGGTATAATCATCATACTTACCGCCATGGACATATGTGCGAAGACATGATTTACCGGATGATAAGTAAATTTCAAATTCCAATTTCACTGATGTGCAGGGACGTCAAGGGCTGAAGCTCATCTGAAATCGCACAACAGCCCGGTCATTCATTCATTTACCTCGCGCGACAATAGTAGTGGTGCCGTTAAGTCTCGTTAAGTACGTGTGTAGCGCTCCTTACGGTACTTTTTCTAGATGAAGATATCTCATTGGATAGAAATTTTTAACATGCCTATCCTGGTCTAAAAAGAGATCCAGTCTGCAGTCTTAATATTTTCGGTCCCAAGATCCGACCCAGTATATGCCGGTGGCTCAAGGTAGCTGACGCATCTGGTATGGTGCGCTGTTTGCGGATCCGCCAAAGATGCATGATACTTTGCATATCCTCTCCTGAAATCAACGTAGTAACTGGTGACAACTCTGAGCGTACCATTTGATCACCGAGCGACCATTCGGCGCTAGGTCGGTGTAACATGAGCTCCATAAGGTGCGATCGAAGTTAAATGCGACAATGCAGATCGCGGATCTACCTTGTTGTGCCCCATGGCTATTGCCAAACATATATATGCACAGCCACTTATACCCGTTGTTCAGCGAGAGCGGCTTCAACTCCAAATACCAAGCTAATACTAGCTTGCACTTGCATCAAGGCTCTTTTTTTGTTCAGCCCTCTAAACTCCCTTCATCCGTCTGTCGTAACCTGCTTATTCCACGCAGATATTTAGGAACGGAAAGGAAAATGCCGATGCACCGATAGCTAGAGAGAACACTGGCGATCGCTCAAATACCTTGAAACATATATGCCCTAGAGTTAGAAAATTCTGAGCGAAGACATTCGGCATTTCCCAATCGTTAGTATACTCTAAAGGACCAGGAACTGCACGTTGTGATTCTTATTTATTATTCTTGCTCGGTGTCACTGTGATCTCGAAGGTGAGTGGCTCGTAATTTTGGGTGTGGTGACAGCTTACAGTCTCCCGACTGCTTCTGTGAATCAGCACACGCTTGTATGAACCTTTTATGAGCCACTTGGTGGCTCTTCAGTGCACTTGAGCCCGGCAGCTGCATAATGAATCGTATGTCGTGCTCTTGATCAGAGTTCACGGGCTTGTGCTTTTGGAGCTCCCGGTTCACGTGTGCAATGAACGTGCCGATGAGAAGCACGATACCTCAAGTGCCTATACCTGGACCCACTCTTCGCAGGGTCTGATTAACTCTTCTATCTTTCAGATGTACTCTTTCGACTTGGTTATTGTTGGTTCTGGACATGCAGGCAGCTGCGCTGCGCTCTCTGCAGCCGAACAACTAGGCGCTGGTAGAGGTAAGCACAATTCACCTTTGAAGATGACCAATCGTTTTCCACCCAGAATAGGCAAAAGATAACAAACAGTAGCCGCTGACTTGCCTTTTCTTTGGCTGATTAGCCGGCATTGGGTTTAATCTTTGAGTACCTTGTACCTTATTGGCTATCTCGCTTTCTACTGGATTTCTGAACAGTCCGATCAATATTCTGATGCCCTTCTTCCTTAGTTCTCATAGTCGACAAATGCCCCTCTGAATGGGTCGGCGGCAATGGATATTTCACCGCCGGAGCACATCGCACCGTACACGCTGGCCTGTCAGATCTTCTCCCGTTAGTATGCAATGTTACTCCCACCCTTGCAGGTCAAATAGACGTGGAACCATACACTCCTCAACAGTTCACCGATGACATCCAACGGCTGTCAAAGGCGCAATCTGATCCTTCCCTCGTACAAGCCGTCGTAGAAAGCTCCCGAGAGGCCATAGAATGGCTGCGAAGATCCGTGGACGTGCCTTTCACTCTGAGCTTTAACAGACAGGCATACGTAGTCGATGGTCGGCAGAAATTCTGGGGTGGGATGGCGCTCAGTGTCGACCAAGGTGGTAAAGGGCTTATTGCTGCTCATACGAAACGACTAAAGGAGATGGGTGTGGAAATATGGTTTGAAAGCAGAGCGTTGGAGTTGAAGATGCAAGGTGACGAGGTCAAAGGGCTCGTAGTTGAGAGAGAAGGCAAGAGCGTGGAGCTAACAACGCCTTGTGTGGTGCTCGCAGCTGGCGGATTCGAAGCAAACAAGAATATGAGGCAAAAATATTTGGGAGGTGGCTGGGATAAGGCAAGGGTAAGTCCTCGCGAAGTTCATCTTTTACAATTCTATAATTAACGATTTCAGGTTCGTGGCACACCTTATAATACCGGCGACGGGTTTGAAATCGCTAGAGCCGTGGGTGCTAAATTCACGGGTGATTGGCAAGGCTGCCATAGTACTGCATGGGATGCGAACTCCCCTGCCGATGCAGGTGAGCGGGTGATTACGAACCAATTCACAAAATCAGGATATCCTCTCGGAATAATGGTCAATTTAAACGGGGAGCGATTCGTCGATGAGGGGGAAGACTTCCGCAACTACACGTACGCAAAGTTCGGAAGAGCGATCTTGGGACAACCAGAGGGATATGCTTTCCAGCTCTGGGATGGGAAGGCGATACCTCACCTTAGGAAGGAAGAATATGCAGAAGGAGTCGTGGAGAGAATCATAGCGGACACTATCGAAGAATTGGCAGATAAACTTACTGGGAAGGGACTAGTCGATAAAGAGAGGTTGGTGCAGACCGTGTCGGAATTCAACGAAGCCGTCAAGATGCATCGTGGGGAGCACCCCGAGCAGCAATGGGATCCAGCCAGGAAAGATGGTTTATCAACGCAGGCCTCCAGCACGAGGCTACTACTTCCCAAGTCGAATTGGGCGTTAGCTCTTGACAAACCGCCATTCATGGCGGTGAAGGTGGCATGCGGAATCACGTTCACGTTTGGAGGACTTGCGATTGACAGTACCACGGCTGGGGTAATTTCAGAGAAGACAGGTGGCGTGATTGAGGGGCTCTATTGCACGGGAGAGATGGTGGGCGGGTTGTTCTATGAGAACTATCCAGGAGGTAGTGGTCTGACGGCGGGTGCTGTGTTCGGGCGGAAGGCGGGCGAAAGTGCAGCTCGGCGCATAATTGCGCTCAGCCGCTGACATCGGACGCCGTATGCATGCTGTACCGGCCCCTCGACCTTCTCTTGCATACCGCATATGTCATTATAATGATGAGCACCCGCAGAGTTTGATTTACGTAGATCGAAAAAATGCAAGGAGTAGCTGTCGCGACATGACGTCACAACATTTTCGCACCTAAAGTAGTGTCCGCTGGTATAGCATCCGTTCCTTACACCAAGCTATCTTTACCTCCTTTCTTTGCCATCGAAGCCAGCACTTTGTGGCCTCAGGTGAGCATGTCTCTTGCTGCCATTGTCCATCAAATCCGGCAAGAGGGCGTACCTCGCCAGTCACACGACGATGGTCAGCAAAATCCTCGTCCAGACGCCGATCCTCAGTCAGACCGCCAGTCGAACAACGATGCCCAACCCAAAGGCAAACCTCGTTCTGTTCAATTTCCTAATGGACGTCCTAATGGACACCCAAACGGACTCCCGCAGGAACATGACTCCAACAACCATCTCCGTGTCGGCGACCAGAACGGCGACGCACATCCTCATGAAACCCCCAAGTCAACAGCTCGCAGTATAAGCTTTAGGACACCAGATAGTCCAGCTGCTAGAACAGGCCCTCCACGCTCACTCTCCTTCGCATATTCACTTCCTCACACCCCTGCGACCTCGAGAGAGAATAGTGGACACGAAGATGATGATCGCCCACACACGTCGTATGAAGACGATGAATATGCGTTCTCTTTTGCTACCACTGACTTCCGCGGTGGTCTGGACTTCTTCAAGAACGGAGAGCGTCCTGACAAGAAGGGAAAGCGACGCGAAAGTCGCAATATAGACGAGAGTTGGAACCCCATTCGATGGTTTCACGACTCACCGAAGGACGAGAAACCGGGAATGGACTTCTCGCCTATGTCTCGCAAAGACAAAGTTGAAGACGAAGGTAGGCATTCAGATGCCTTTGAATCAAAGCCCAAGCTTCGTCGTGGTATCTCTGCCCAACCCGCCCCAGATTCGCCGACCTCTCCCGAAAGCAACCTGCGACGTGCTTTCTCTGTCCCGCACTCCCCTGTAGCTCCAGAACATAAACCTTCCGAGAATAAAGCTGGACGTGCTAAATGGGCTAGGTTACGCGCTCTCGTACCCAAGATCGTGCACCCTAATGACAACATTCTTCCGGGGCCATCAGCAGTTACCTCCCAGGCTGTTAATATCACAGACGAGCTTATCACCGGAGGGCTCGCGACACTTATGCCACGATTGTGGATGGAACGCGACGAGAAAGACCATAGGCGAATCCCTCTACTCTTTCATCGTCTCAGGATTAGAGTGAGCGACAGCCTCCACCCGATGCATGGGCATAAATCTGTCTTCCGTATAGAGTGTGAATACGCTAACGGGGCAGCTCGTTGGGTCGTCTATCGTGAACTGCGTGATTTTTTTTCTTTGCATACGCATTACACGGTGTCGAATGTTTACAATCGCAATGTGGACAACATGCCCGAGTTTCCGAAGACAAGTAAGTGTACAGTATACAATATCATCTCATTGTCCTTATGCTGTACCAGGCATTCCGTACTTCAAGTTCCTCCGTGAAAAGGGTGACCAAGTCGGCCGAGCGGACTTTGCACGTCTGCAAAGGCAGGAATTGGAGAACTATCTCATCAGCCTCATTCGTGCTGTAGTAAGTCTGTTCCGTATGCTTGTGCTACTGCCACAAATGACGTCGCGGTTTTAGATGTTCCACCCATCTTCTAATAGATTGGGTGGCTTCCTTGAGGTTAGCGCCCTATTCATCTCGCTAGCTCGGTCAGGTGGTGCCCAATACAAGGCTGGGTACTTGCAGATCGAGTCCACCGGGAATGGATCTAATTTCGGCCGGAAATCAGCAGGTTGGAAGGAGAAGAAGGAGTCAAGGTGGTGTGCTGTAAGAGAAAGCTATCTCGTAGTGATGGAGGAGCCCGGAGAGGTAGAGCCTTTCATTTTCGTCGCTTGCCCGTGCTGATGTCTCGCTATAAAGCTCGCAGTCTGGGATGTTTTCCTCATTGACTCTGACTTCGCGATCGAAAGGCCTAAGCGCTATTATCGCCAACCCTTGAATACGCTGTTACATGCTGCAGGAGGAATCGACGCACTGGAAGGCACCCATCCGCATTTACGCGTCCCTCATATTCATATGCAGCCCGACTCGGATCGGCACTCGCTGATGGGGTCAATCAAGAGCCATGTCTCGAAAATCTTCCATCTCGACGGCCATAAGCACGACAAAGAAAGACGCGGCGGGGATGGGCAACCTGACCAACGTCATGGGTCGGACACAGCCAGCACTCATTCGACGTCCTCTTCTTCTGCATCTTCTTTACCGCCGAGACAGCCGACCCCCATGCTCGATCCTAGCACGAACACCAATCCCCTCAATCGCGATCAACCTGGGAATGCAGAGAAAGAGCAGAATGACAAGAAGAAGAAGAAGAAAGAGGCGGACATGTCGAAGCACACTTTCTACATCGTAAACTCACAGATGAAGCTGAAGCTTTTCGCACGAAATGAGGTAGGTATTATTGTACCTTTTCCATTCATTCCTCGCCATTTTGACTTTGCTATCTTAGCGTCAAATGCTGCAGTGGATTACCGCCCTTGAGAAGATGGCAGCCGCGTCGCATTATATGGGGAAAAATCGATTCGAGAGTTTTGCTCCTATACGCTTAAATGTTGCAGCTCAGTGGCTGGTAGATGGGGTAAGAACACAGCTATTTCTTTGCACATGACGGCTTAATGGAGATGTTAGCGCGATTATTTCTGGAATTTATCTCGCGCTATTCTGCTTGCAAAGGAGTCCATATACATTCACGATTGGTGGCTATCTCCAGGTGTGTAGTTTGTCAAAAAAGTAAGAAGAGTGCATGGTATTGATATACGTTTCCTAGAACTGCAGATGAGACGCCCGAACAAGGACCGGTATCGTTTAGATCGCCTCTTACAGCGCAAGGCTAAGGAAGGCGTCAAAATATATATCATTTTATAGTAAGAACGTCATGCTGCTGCTATCTATCACGATGATATTGAGCACCTCTACTATTCTCTAGCCAAGAAGTATCTAATCGGACAACGCCAACGGATAGCAAGTGAGCTCTCACATGCAGTTACGATTAATTACATACTAATGCACGGGATTGACAGCTATGCGAAACAGACACTGACATCACTGCACCCCAACGTTATGGTGCAAAGGTCGCCGTCTCATTTCCAAACAGGAACATTTTACTGGGCGCATGTGTGTTATTTTTTCCTTAACTGCTACTATATCTAAACATATTTCCGCAGCATGAGAAAATGTGTGTTATTGACCAGACAATTGGGTTCATGGGCGGCCTTGATCTGTGCTTTGGACGGTGAGATCTCTTCCATCCTGTATATCAGTCATGAGATGATTTTAATATCTGTTCGATAGATGGGACACTGCACAGCATGTCCTTACAGATGACATAGATGGGACTGAGAGTTCAGAAATCTGGCCTGGTATGTGCTTATATTTTCAGAAGGAAAATAGAAAACGTTTACACAAGCATTGCTTTAGGGAAGGATTACAGTAATCCTCGCGTTTC
Organism: Nidularia pulvinata; assembly: GCA_036937195.1. Lineage (NCBI taxonomy): Eukaryota > Fungi > Basidiomycota > Agaricomycetes > Agaricales > Nidulariaceae > Nidularia > Nidularia pulvinata. The sequence continues at coordinate 10,784 of JASFDH010000641.1, forward strand.
AGATTTCTGCAACTTGAACAAACCTGAGGAAGACATGTATGACCGTACCAAGATTCCAAGGATGCCATGGTAAGCTTCTGCATATTCTTTGCTATATAAGTATTAATTTCGCTTTATGCTTCCCCAGGCATGACGTAGCAATGCAAATTGTGGGCCAGCCAGCAAGAGACTTGGCACGCCACTTCGTTCAAAGGTGAGCTATCTCGGCCGGGTATTGCTCGCCACACGGGCCTCGGATATTGACACATATGCATGTTTCCTCAAGATGGAACTATCTTCTGAGGATAAAGGTCTATTTTTGTACTCCCAAGACCACCAGACTTGCATTGACCCCTATCTTGTATGAAACAGAATCATTCACGGGTCATGCCCTTCCTACTGCCTCCGCCGGAATTCAGGCCTGGCGAACTGACACGCTTAGGCCTGACGGGGACGTGCGAGCTGCAGATATGTCGTTCTGCGGGGCCTTGGTCTATGGGCACGCCTGGAAAAATTGAGCATTCTATCCAAAATGCATATCTAAAAGGTTTTCTGACCTTTTGCCTTTCTCTTCACCTTTACTAACAAGAAAAACTCAGCCATTCAGATGTCGGAGCACTTTGTGTACATCGAGAACCAATTCTTTATCACATCGTTCGTTATCCCCGTGTCACAGAAGACTACCGGCTGACATCCTAATCTTAGAACCCTCGTGAATGATGTTAAGGTAGAGAACAACATTGGCGATGCTCTGGTTCATCGCATCATCCGGGCTCACCGGGACGGTACGCCATGGAAGTGCTGCATCATGATCCCCCTGTTACCCGGATTTACATTCCCTGTGGACCACAGCGATGCTAGTGCGGTATGTCTGAATTGTCCCGCGATAGCGCCTTCAAACCCTCATGTCATGTTGTACTAGATACGTATAATTCTGGAATGCCAGAACCGGACGATCTCTCGCGGACCTAATTCTATCTTCTCGCGCTTACGGAAGGAAGGCATCGATGTAGGTCACACTCTTGTAGTGAGCTCACATGATACGCATGCTGATACTAGTCTCGTAAAGCCTGACGAATACATCTCAGTGTTTTCACTTCGTAATTGGGCCAAAATGCGTGGCGATGTGCTGACTACGGAGCAGGTACGTGATTGGCTCCAGTGGTATGGCCGTTCTTTAGCTAAATATGTACAGGTCTACATTCATGGTAAAGTCTGCATCGTGGATGATAGGCTTGCAATCATTGGTAGCGCAAATATCAACGAGCGTTCGCAACGTGGTGACCGTGACTCTGAACTGGCGGCAGTGATAAGAGATACAGATATGATCGAAGGGTGATTCTATTTGCATGTGGTATTTGGCGTTGTGCTAATTCTTTTTCTAGTACCATGGCTGGAAAGCCGTTCCAAGTTGGACGGTTCGCCCATACTCTGCGCGTGCGTTTGATGCGTGAGCACCTTGGCGTTGATGTTGATGCCCTTGACGAGGAAGACTTGATGACCAACGAGCCCACAAAGCCGGAACACGAGCAGCAGGAGACATGGGACCCGGAGTCAGAGCAAGCATACGGTCAAGAAGGTGGCGTTACACGCGTTAAGAAGTCCAATCAACATACGGCTCTTGGACGACTAGCTGAAGCTGGAGTCGATAGCGCAAATCAAGGTGTGCATTCATTTATTATTAAATAGGTTCTATTTCTAAGCGCCTATTAGCTTTATACGCCTCTGGAGAAGCCACATCCACATCTGCTGCGAAAGTGAAGCATAAACTAGGACTGGCGAAGAACTCTGCTGCACAGAATGCTGGAGATGAGATCCTCGAAGGAGAACGTAAGGATTTCGACCGTGACGGTGAACTTGAAGCAGGATTCGCGAGCTCAGTTGTTCCGACGCTGGAGGAAAAAACAATCACAGAAAGCAGACAAGATGCAGACCACAATCGTAAAGATCAGGATGATACTATCAGAAAGGAGGAAGAAGCTGGCAGGGGAAAAAGTCACGAAAGGGACACCGGAAGTCCTGGAGATCAAAGGGAGCCGTCAGAAAAACGGACGAAGGATGGAGAACTCTTTGGTGCACCTGCCAATGCCAGTTCTACTAAATCGGATGATAAGCCGCCTTCTCGCTCCGGCAAGGCAAACGATGTCGATGAAGAGGAACAGGAGGCCCCTGGAGCTCGGGCTACGATCCGGAAACATCTCAACAGCAAGCTAGGAAATAAAGTGTGGACGATAGCCACTGAAAGACCGAATGTGGATCCTCAAGGGTTCGATGACCCTGTGTCAGATGCCTTTTGGAAGAAGGTTTGGGTTGCCAGCGCTGTGTATAACGTCAGTTCTCTATTCTATTCACGGCGTGTTCTGCTAACAACATTTGCACAGACGGAAATATATCGGAAAGTGTTCCGCGCCATTCCGGACGATCTCGTTACTACTTGGAAGCAATACAAGGAGTTTGTTATCCACCATGAGCGGTTAAACAAGCCGGTGAGTCTGCAGTCCTGCATCTCCTTATACTGTCATTTATTTAGTCGAAAATGGGATAGGCTCGGGAAACCACCTCCGATGAACCTGTAGCAATAGTACCTTCTGAATCAGGTGACGAATGTGCTCCGGGACAAGGGTCAGGCTCAGCATTAGACAACATCGATGACGTTTCTACTGAAAGCAAAGAGGGTGGTGACGAGTCTTCAGGAACTCAAGGAAACTCCCCAAATCAAGGGGATTCGAAACAAAGAAGGCCTGCTAAAGGTACGGAACCATATGAGAAGTGGGAACGCGATGAGATGGAGAAACTGTTGGGCGAGCTGAATGGTCATCTCGGTAAGTCCACATTTCATTAAATTGAACATTAAACGTATATGCTGAACTGTCACATTGTTCTAAGTCGTATTTCCCAATCGATTTTTGGAAGGCGAAGATATCGCAAACAATTTCTTGTTCAATGCAGACAGGTTCGCCCAGGTTCCTGATCCTCAGTGTGACATTGTCTGACGCTGTTGTCATAGGCTTCTGCCATTACCCATTTATAACTAATTGTAACGATAATAACGATCATTTATACACATTCCCCTTCGTGAAAGCATTATGAACTATCTAGCTATTACATAACTGCATGGCCTGTAAAGCGACGGACGCCTTATTTTTGGACATAGGCACGGGCGGGCTGACCTGCATAATATGTAACAAATACTAATGACATTTTATTGATTTTATGTAAATAAGAAATATAGATATCATCCAATTATGTAAGGTACTTACTTCTCACGCTAACGCTGTTTCGCTGCTCCATTTTGAACTTTACTTCCTGGTACCAAGGACGAATCCAGCCTGAGTATCCGGTGCTTCTACTCCTTGACTTCCATAATACCTGAAATTTCTAGAAACTTCATGTTGTGCAGTGGCGTTCACTCCAATTACAACCTGACACCTCCGCATACCGCCATGGCAAACAGTAAGCAGAGATTTATTTGGAACGCAGCCATACTATAGGTGACCAGGTGTTTGAATCATTTTGACCATTTCAAAAATTAAAAATTGTTCCTGTTGTAAGAAAACTAGATAGCAAGAGCTCAGTCGGTTTGTGCCAAATGATTGAGGTAGAATGATGCGAGAGCATCCTATTTATCCTACAGAGTCCATATGAGACCATATGCAGTAAACTACGAGAGCTAACTAAAAGGAATAGATATTGAATGTAATATTGCAGGCAGTGCAATATTCGGTGAATATATGTACATAATAAGCTAGACAAAATGAATGTAACATATGTAACAAAAGATATCGCAAGGAGACTGTTAGCGAAAGGTATAGTATGAAACTGTTGAAGAGACATTCAAGTCCGCTCAACTGAGGCATGTTTGCTATTCCAACACCTGTCCTCCTATCCCTTAGATATTTGCTATACTTATGTTCTGTCTTCTAATATACATGAATATAAAAGTTTTATACTGATAAAGTGCGACCAACGAGTGTAGAAGCATTTCTGTTTCTCGGAGTTGTGAATTTAGGGTGTTCGAATCGATTGTCATGACATCATCACAATGGATATTGGCGTTGGCATCATCATCTTTTATAAACAACATGTATATATGTGTACACAAACAACGAACTCTTCAAGTTTCCAAGCAACCTTTGTAGTTGACATGCTCAAACATCCACATTAAACTACTTCCACTAAACATACTGCTTCTCATATGAATGGCTGATATGTTTTCATCTGATTCCCTTAGGATGTTAACAGTACCACAACTGAAAGTGCTGTGTAAAGAAGCTTGAATTTTTGGTTTCTCAAAATTAAGCAAAGGTTCCCTCATTCTGAAGCTAGTGGAGTTCAAAAGCTGCTTAAAACAAACTGGTATGCCTACTGATACTAAACATGCAAATGAGATACCACCTATCCAATAATGTTATCAAATGGTCTTACAGGAGAATCTTCCACATCCACTGGCAAACAGTTGCAGTCTGACTCCCTGAGAAATGATGTGGTCCCCTTTGGTGGATTGCTGGTTACCTCCATCCAATAATCTAATGACCACTCAATGGCAGGTTTGGTGAAGTTTAATGCAAGTCACAGAATGATATCAAAAGTATGTCTTCATCTGACAAGCACCCAGATAGCTGATTACCTTCTTCATCTGTAGTACTTACACCACCTGAAAAGAGCTCAGAGAAGCAGCCACACAAGAGGCTTGTAAATATGGAAGCTCATGATTCAGGATTTACTTCCAAGAAAAGAAGGACTGTGATGCCTGTCATAAACTCATTTCCAGGGTATAACCTAGAGGTTCCAGGCAGATAGAATACATAGTAGGGCCAGGGTGAGATACCAGAGACTCTGGATATATCTCTGGAAACAGGTTCAAGTGCTACCAAGAGGGAAGGGCAGAATGGACAACAGCTTCAGCTTATGTGCTGCACCTCTTTTGTTCCCAATGTCCAATTTACAGATGATGGTGAGTGGTATAATTCAGGGATGTGAACAATCAATATGCAACTTCCAGACTGGAGATTTGGCCAGGAGGGATCTCTGGAGACCAGAGATCTCATTGAGCACAAAATATGACAATGAGAAGGGTGATAGCAGATGGAGATGGTCAAGAGTATTTAGAGGTAGCTTAGCCACTGAGTAGAGAGAGGAGAGATGTACAATTAACAAACTGAAGTACTACAATACATTCAAAGTACTTAAATACTAAAGAATCTGAGTAACCAGAGTAAATATGCAAAGCACTAAAATCATACTAGTGAAGTGGACAAGTAAGTGGGTCAAGAAAAAGAGAACATATCACAAAGATCAAGAAGTATGAATTGAGTGTTAACACAAAGATATAAACTTCAAAAGGTATAGTATATGTGGCTGAAATATAGTAAGTATGAAAATGGAAATGGACTGGAGTAAACCTGAGTAAACCTGGAGGCAAGCAGGAAGTAGGAAAGTGTTGAGATTGATTGTGAGCAGTCTGGAGATGGCATGTGCTGTGCCATATAGGGATATGACAATGCTCACCTTTGACTTGAGCATGGCATCAGTCAGTATATGTGATGCTCCATTCTATAGAAGATATGGGATTCTACCAGCCATAGACACTATGTTTCAGCAAAAAAAAGGCACAGATCTGTGAGGCCTAATTCCCACAACTCTATGCAATCTTTTCATGTCATAAAAGCACCAGGATTACTATGCACAAATGTTTCACACCTTTGGTGGTGTTGGAAGTTAATCCAGCACATACAGGAAGCTGCCTAGTTCAAGCTTAGTAATAGTTTAGTAATATTATTAGTAAGGACTTAGCAAGCATTGACATGATAGATAAATTCTGTAGTTAACTAGAATACTGTAGTATAAAGAGCCTCTATAGGAGGTACTAATAATTAATCAGTTTCATCATTTCACCACTGCACAAACTCAATTCACAACAGGTGGCCAATAACAAAACCATACCAAAGCCTTTATCTGATATTCTCTCACAAGGAATGTCCAAGGTCACTGCTGACTGCAACCATTCAAGTCCAGTTCTCATATTGACTTATTTAGAGTTTCCTGCTATGAAAGTGCTTGTGCTTACACTTGTCTCACTCTCTCCATCCCTGTTGCAAAGAAAACAAGTTCTAATGCCTGCATTGTTACTTTGTGTTATCTCAAAAAAGGACCTCAAGTCTTGCACCCAAGTTTCTCACTTATTTATGTATGCTAGTATCTTAGGGATCCACTCTGGAAGCAACTAATTGATTGATGTATACTGTTTCATCTAGCATTTATATCTGCCTCCTATAGTCTGACAAGGTATTTTAGTGGGCAGAGACTGCAAGCTATCATGAAATCAAATTCCCCACACACCATGAATATGTGGCCTTACTTACATTGATGTGAGGAAGAAATTTTGTCCTCGAAGAAAGCATACAATGACTCTTTTTTAGGCCAAGCTTTGAAAGCCTCTCTGTTACAAGGTTTTCTATAACAAGTAACCTGCTATGCAACATCTTTTTCTTTACTTAGAACAGTAGTCACATGAATAGTTATATTTAGTCTAGCCAACGATAACAGTAGTTATACTTAGTATATTGTGCACAGACCATTGTAGATTACTATAAGTAGCACTCTGTACTCTGGTCTTGCTCTTCAGCTTGACCTAGGCAAATATAGCCTCATTCTCATTCTTGCTCAAGTCCCTTGAACCCAGAACAACTCAAACCTCTTAGACCTAGTCTAGAGGCTCACCAGAACCTAAGCTTCTCCTAGACAGAGACTTAGCAGCTCGAGAACTATCCTAGTCAATAGGAAGTGTGTCTATACATCGAACTCAAGAACCTAACACATGGTTTCACCACTGTTAGACCAAACCAAGAACCAACAAACTCACTTTGAACCTATGAAGGCTTAATTGCTGTAACACTCTCTTTCTTTTGATCAGCCCAGACAATGAGAAGCAAATAGCAGTAACAGTCAGGTATGTGGTGCCATGATTGATAGTATGCATTATCTGATATCACAGGGCTATGGGTAGATTTCTCCTGATAAGATTCTATTTCCTGGTATCCATTGGCTGTGAAAATCATGTTTCACATGCTTGGAAGAACAGCACTGTTGTTGATGCTCAAAATATTATTCCTGGCAAGGTCTGGAGCATTACAGTTCAATTGCCAGCATCTATGAAAGCTTTATATGTCTTGGAACATATCTGCAAGGTAATTGGCTACCCTATACTATCCTTGGATACTCCTGCACACTTCACTCTCCAATATGATGGACAAATATTGGTACACCTTTGAGCTGATTGGTCCTCCTATATATCAGAACACTTGAAAGTTTCCACGGCAGCAAATGGCCAGCATGAAGAGGACAAGGTTTGGATGTTGACAGAATACTTGAAATGGACAAACCATGAAGAATACAAAAGGGGATTAGTAAAATTTGGTTGAGGATAAAGGAGGAATCCAAAGACAGCACCATGAAAATAATAGTGGTGGAACAATATGTCTATGCCTGCATTGTTAGTAACAGGTAAGCTATAGTCATTATTTGTTTCTGTAATTCCATGACTATCTATTAACTGAAATGAATATCTAGTGTCAGCAGTCACTGGATGACCTCAACAGAGATGGCTCAAGAATTCAATGACTTATCAGTGATAGTGATACCATGAAAACAAAAAATGCCTTGAATTAATTTATTCTTGCCAGTGTAAGTTCTTTTAGACTTTTGTGGACCTGATTCAAATACTATTACTGATTTTTTTTGGTGAAATAGACACCATTGTATAGACATATATTTTAACTCTTCAACTGGAATCATGCTGCATCCAGCTTAGTAGTTGCACAGACACCTGAACAGGAGGGTTTTGTCCTGAAAGATAACAGAACACAGGTAGGATGTGAGGAAGACAGGGATGCAGAGGGGTGGATGCAGTTACTGAGATGCAATGCAATAGATGTACAGATTCTTTCACAGCAAGGTGGATGCTTATAGCATGAGTTTGTATATGTAGAGAATAGTACAGCAATAGCACATTGGACTCTTTCCCCCTGATTTGTGATTGGCAATTTGGCATAATCAATCATACCAACATGAGACTCAGAGAGAACTCCAAACAGGAGACTGTAGAGGGGGATTTTCTAGCAGTGTGCTGGAGAAACTTAAAGTGAGATTCGGGTATAAAGTACATACAACACTATGGTGTCAAATTCGGATGGATTTATTTTCGATTTATGAATTTTTGGAAAAGCAAATTGATTTTGAATAAGCGATGAGCTTTGTGGCGGTCCCAAAACGTTACATCTATATATGGCAAGTTTATCACGTGACTGAACGCTGTCGAGACGAGTGTCGAAACTTTGATTCTTTGTGTTATTCCTATCTCTCCAAGGGTGCCCATTCTGGTCCCACAGTGGGTACCGCAGTCCCATTCCCAAGCCCCGACGCGCCACCACACCGCTATCACGACTCTGTTTACGACTCAGCAGACGATCATCCTTCATGGCTATCCTAGAAAACAATGACCACGATCTCATGCAGCTCTGGGGCCTGATACAAGAGCTGGGCGAGCAATTAAGCCAAAATCGGAGCGTTTCGGTGTCTCTGTATGGGCTGGCGGGTAATATCAAGGTATATTTCTGCCAGTAGGTTGCACGAGGCGAGCTAATATCATAAAATGATCCAGACTCAAGCATTGCACTCCCAGACTGGGTTCGTGCTTCGACGGTGCGTACATGCCGGAATTTATGACGCTGCTCTCTTATAGAGGCCTTCTCTAGGTTTAACTCGGATAAATCGCAAGGTATGATTGATTGTTGTCTCAATACATGTGCTGCCATTATGATCTAATGCCACGCACATTCAGAGGAATATGACGGTGAATTAGAGCGTATGAACACAGTCATACAGGCAGAGAACCAGAGCTTGCAACACGACAATAAGCAACTTAATACTCTGATCAAAGAGTATGAGCAGACACTGGAGACTCTCATGAGTGAGTAATATGTTCTTTGTTCCTCAAGGTCTTGACCACGACTCACACATCACAGGTACATTCCGGAATCGCGCAGTAAGTTATAATTCGTACCTCATGATGAAACAGAAGAGATAACCAGAAATTTTTAATAGCAAGACGTCCAAGAACGCGAGCTTTCCCTGATTCGGGACTACGAGACGAAGCTCCTTGCGCGTGAAGAGCAGATAGCGGAGCAGGACCTGCAGCAAAGCACCGCCATTTCTTCTTCTATCGCTCGTCTATCCAACGTGCTGCGCGCGCTTCTGCGCGCAGAAGGGGGTGAAGATGCGGATCCGCTAACGACGCGCGTCGATGACGAGGAAGACCGGGAACCCTGGACAGCAGCACACGCCGCGGAGTTCGCTCTCGAGCGGGAAATCGAGCTTGCGAGACTGGAGAAGGAGAATGAGGAGCTGCGAAGGATGATGGGGCTCGTGCCGCCGCAACTCAGGAGAGGGAATTCGGACCCTCGACATACGTTTGAACCACGACCAGAACCCAAGCGGGTGCCGAGCATGAACTATGGCAAGACAGGCGGGACTGCGCCACCGCACATGGAAGGCTCTGGTTCTCCGCTTCCGGGTAACCGAATGCACTCTCCCGGTTGAGCTGCATATTGATTACTGTGGTTTCTATCCAGTAGTAGTACAGCTTTAAGCGCTGCACCATTACTAACGCAGGATCCTAGTGTGTCAGTAACTTTACGAGTGGTATGGAAGACGCCCGCGTCTGATGGAGATGGTGTGTCTGGTTCTCGTGCGATGCCGGCAGTGCCAGCTGAGTACAAGGTGGCATGGGGAGGCCCAAGGAGATCAGGCTGATGAACTTCGGATGAGTGTGATGGAGTTAAGCATGACGGTCTATCGGGCGGTGAACGGCGAGTTGTATTATTATGTAGGACTAGTGGTATTCCTCAGGGACGGTACATGGATACGTAGAGTATGCGATGGAACGCTATGTACGATGACGGGGTATAATATGTTTTTACAGCGTTATATTTTTGACCTGCACTTGCGCAATGCGACGATGATGCGGCTGTGATCGGCTGGGCATAAGACCGTATAGCAATGCCCATATATGGGATGAGCGAGGCACAGGTCCGCAGAGAAATTCGATCGGTTAACATAATGAAATTTCATAAGCTAGCATAAGCAGCACAAGGGGGTTCAACGTTGTCCGTTGTATTCGCTAGCAACGTCAAAGACAACGACAACACCCATTTTCCCGGCGAGCGTGCCATGTCTGCTCCCTTCGACGGCGATAGCGAGTGGATGCCTGTGGACAACCAGGAAACCACGGTGAGTACGGTCTTT
>JASFDH010000642.1:0-21064 GCA_036937195.1 Nidularia pulvinata
ATCCTGGTAGCAAAACCATCAAAACCAGAAATGCGAAAATTTATGGCTTGAGCTCACATGAATATCGACCACACCATGGCAAACAGAGTCGTCACTAAGATCTCGGCAATTATTGGATCTATTCAATTCCATCTCGTGAGCAGCACTGAACGTGAGACACGACGTTTCTCACCATAGAATGACCTGCCGTTATTGAGGGGATCTCCGCGAGGTAGGTGTGTGGTATATTGCAGCCTAGCTGCAGATAATGCAAAGAGTATAAATGAGAAAAGTAACTGTAGAACAATACACAGGTGAATTTTGAATTAGGTACTGGCGATGCTCGCTCTATGGAAGATTGCTGCTCACCAAAGCAAAATACAACCCGATACGCAAAGAGGGTAGGTCGAAGTGCACCATGGCAACGTTCTAGTTCTTGGAGATTCGATATCTTAAGTATAGGGGGTACTCTTGGGTAGCAGAACAGCAATGAGATGGAGGGATAGGAGCCTGCTCCACTGTGGACGCCGGTGAGGCTTTAAGGGTGATGGTGGATGCAATGAGGATGTCGACGTTCTACATGAGGCGACCTCATTTGCATCACACGATGAATCCTGAGACCAGTTGTCGGCCCCTAATTGTATAATGAAGCCGCAAGCAACCCACATTGTGCCCGGTATCTGGAATCACTTGTATAAGGATTTTCGAGTGCCTGAGAAAAGTTGCCTGGCAACGAACTGGGCGTGGTGGCAATGGAAAGCCTCTGCCGGCATCTGCCGAACATACTTTTGGAAGTCCGCGTCGTCTCGGCAACCATATTTAAGCGATCTGAGGTTGAATCATCTTATGTCCGCCACATATCTCCGCTCACTCATTGCGTCAACGCGTTGTTTCCACACCCACCACTCCCCTAAATCCATTCTCCTCCCGACAATTACCTCATTGGAGATCTTACATATGAAGTACTCATGCCGCTGTTATGCCTGCAGGTTTGTCCGACCAGCGATAGCCTCCATGTGTGGTACTTGAACAACAAACTACTGCCGGGTTCGATTCTGCAGAAGCTTACTGCTCCTTCCAACATGTAATTTGTTCTCTTGCTAAAAGCGTAGCAAGATGATCTCATGGTTCAGGTGCTGATGTCGATGTTAAACGACCTATTCCATGTTGACAAAGAGCTCTTCTGCCAGTGCCTCGCGGCGCAGTCCGCCTTCTTTCACTAGTGGCTTTATGTTTTTCCAAGGCTTCAATTGTTGGATTCACATAAAATAATATATTCAGAGTCCCACAAGCTGTAGCGTGGCTTTTATTGACCCGAGGATTTTGTTTCGTTTAAATCTAAAAGGGGACATCTAATGGACTGTAACCTCGGATACCCTTAGGCTGAGGACTTGAACAAGTGGTTCGGACTCTTCGTACTTGCGGAATTCTTTCAAATGGGCATATTTCTTTCTCACCCGGAAGACGTCTACGGCTATTAGCAATATTCATCCTATGCCAATTAAGAGGTGATTGAGCGGCTTCGAATGCCTTCAAAGAAGTACTTATCGTACTATTGTAATGGTCCCTCTCCGCATTACTCGCCAAGGTTTCTCTTCGACCATATTATGACGATTATCCAATGATTGGAGTTCTATAGAGTGCTAAGACGCTCAATACCCATGCCGCTCTCGTCCTAATATTGGCGGCTGCCTACTTATTTCTGTTGCTGATTCCTGATCCGCTCCAAGCTCGAACGGTTGGACATAAGGCTGATTGTGCCGCCGGTGGCTCTCCTTCCTCCGTTCCGTCGGGAGCGCTGCTCAGGTATTATGTATATGCAGGAATCCGGCGATATCTACTGGTGTGTGCATAGATTATTCATGCTTTGGATATGATGGCGGGATAACTTCGGATTCCCTGATGGATATGTTATACCGAAAATACAGGCATTCTGAGGGCACTACAGAATTACCGAGAGAAGTTAAGACCCTGGTCAGTAACTACCAGTCGTCTCAATGGTAAGCCACCGTAAGTATTAGATTTTTGTCGATGATGATCATTTATGCACTGCAACTACTACTTATTCTGGATTGCCTATGTATAGAAGCGCTTACTCTAGATGATCTGAGTATACGTAGGGTGCCTTCTATTCTGCAGGAACATGCTTAAGTTTACTTACTTGTGGGCAATGCAGGATGCTTTTCAAATCCAGATCATACCATGCTGATCAAAACCGCACTGGTCAAGGAATCGTCCCGGAGATTCTGGATGGGCGAACTTTGGGCATTGTAGGAATGATAACACTGAGAGTCCCGATTTCGGCGGGACCAACAAATTTGTGCTAGTCGCTCTTCGCGGGGACGTAGAGATGATGGCGGAAGATGGCGGAGCAGCGTAAGTCAACCAAGATTACGGGCTCCAGCGCTCTAGAGCAGCACTTGACGAGAATAGCGTGGCCTCTCCACAAGGCTCCCGTCCAAATTAGTTCAGCATCCGCTTTCATCTCGATTCGTGTTCATGCAGGACTGCAATTCTCTTGGGATACATCGGGAAGGAAGATATTGACAAGTATGTAATGTGGGACGTATTATATAGATAAAGTAAGTAATAGCGGTTGAGAATGTCGAAGACTGACAAATAAAATAGCGTGATACAAGATTTGCTGCAAGAGAAAATGGGAAAAGGGTATTAAACTATAGGGTGTATATGTAATAATATATATAAAGAAAATGAAAAGGAAAGAGAGATTTTGGTTGCAAATCGAATAGAAGGAAGGATACATAATTGAGGTGGGCTTGTGGTCCAATTATATACAGTGAGTGGGACGCGTAGGATCTCTGCCGCGCCCACTGCGAAGCAGACCAGACGTCATCAAATAGACGCAATTTATGCTGGCCGCGAATTAAGGATGGCCCGTAACGGGACCATCCAGGAGTAATAAGTTATTAAGCTGTTGTTTGATTGGCTGTGTCGGGAGATCGATAGCAAGGGCGACAGCGACAGCGAGGAGACGGGAGACGACGGGGGAGAACCAGCTCATATATGGCACCAGGCAGTAGAGGCAGGGAAGAGAGATTACAGACAAACCAGCCAGGGTTCAGGGGGTGTTCTACAGCGTAACGTGCTGCGGGTGGGAATAGTACCCATTGCTCATAGCTCCCTGCGCCATGTACTGTTGTTGCTGCTGCTGCTCCTGCGCAACGCCGAACTTATCATAAGTCGAGGGCGCGGAGTGCTGCTGCTGCTCGCCCCCGGAACCATATGCGCCGTTCCCTGCCGCACCGAACTGCATAGGTAGGTCCATAGAGTACGGCGCGGGGGACTCGGTCTGCTGGAACGACGCGGGCGAGTCGGTACGGAACATCCCGTCCGTGTAGGACGACGACGACGGCCCGTTGCCCGTATTGTTGGCGCTCCCGGCGTCCTGCGGGTGATCGAGGTTCATGTTCATCATCTGGCGCATCTGCTCCTGCAGCGCGCCGCTGTAGCTTGAGTTCCGTGAGTCCGATCGGCGCTGCTGCTGCTGCATCTGGGGGTACTCTCCGCTCCCTGCAAGAGGGATGGGATACACCGCCGGGCTGGAGTGTGTCGAGCCCGTGCGCGAGCCCGAGCCATACGCTGCGTACGGATGGTAGCCCCTTGCGCTCCCGCCCCCCATGGAGCCCACGCTTCCCGGGGATCCCCCGGAAGTAACGAACTCTCCTCCGCTGTTAGCCGTAAGCGGGCGGCGCACAGGGTCCCCACCACGGACAAGAGACGGGGTCATGCTGCGGTGCCTCCGCATGGGGCCCGCGGCGCTCGAGGTGGCGGCGCTCTCGAGGAGCATCCCAGGTGGATAAAGCGCAGCGTGGTCGAAGCCCTGCTTGTGCGAGGGCGCAGAGAGTGAGGTGCCGTAGTCGTCGCCATACACAGAGGAAGACGCGGATGACGAGGGGCGCATCGCGCTGCCCCCATGGAAGGACGTGCGGTTGCTGTTCCTGATGTGCGCAATCTGGCCAAGGGGCGGGGAGCCGCCGGAGCTGCCATACCCAGGACTGGACCGTGCAGTCCACTGTTGCTGCTGCTGCTGCTGCTGGTCAGGCGCAAACTCCTGCACGCTTCCAGTAAACACCGACGGGTCCGAGCCCGAGCTCGACGAGGATGAAAGCGCCGCGGCGGGGGGGTTATGCGCGAACTGCATCTGCGAGCCATCAGCACGCATCATCAGCCCCTCCTCATCGCCCTGCACCTCCGTCACTCCGCCTGGAACTTCGACCTCGAACATCTGCACATCGTACCCCGCGCCCCCGGTCCCCGCGAGCATGTCGAATGAAATCATCCCCTGGCCGCCATTCCCAAAGAGATCCATGGCCCCATCCAGGGCACCTATCCCCCCAAAACCGAGCAGCCCCTGCTGCTGTTGCTGTTGTTGCTGCTGCTGGAGCTGCTGGCGCATCTGCATCTGCATCCCCTCCTCATCCTCGCTCTCCGCACCCCCACTCCCCTCGCCCCCGCTCCCACTCACATCCCCCTCCTCCCCATCCCATTCCCGCCCCGCGCCTCCTGCGCGATCGTGCGTCCGCAGGTGCTGGTTCAAGTTATCGCTCCTCGAGAACCGCTTCTTGCACCGCGGGCACGCAAAGGGCCGCTCCATCGTGTGCGTCCGCAGATGCCGCTTGAGGTGCTCCATGCGCTTGAACAGCCGCCCGCAGGAGAAAAGGGGGCACACGAAGGCCTTGATTTTCCCGTCCGCGGAGACGGCCTCGTAGTGCGATGTCGCGGTCATGTTGCGGGCCGCGAGGTTCGATTGGGGCTGGTTCACTGAGGGTGGGGGGATGCCGGCGGACGAGGGCGCGCTAGGGGGCTGGGATTGTTGTTGGGCGAAAGTAGAGGTCGTAGATGGAGCGCTGTACCCCGCGCTCATAGGCATCGCGGGAACGTACGCGCTCCGCTGCATCACATCCTGGCTTCTCCCCCTCTGCTGCTGCTGCTGCTGGCCTTCTCCCTCCTCCTCAAACTGCCCCGCGGGCGCAGCACCCTCGCTATAAAACACCCCCACATCGCCCACCACCACCTGCTCCCTCACCCTCTTCGGCACGCCATTCCCAGGCAGCAGCTCCCCCCTCGCCTGGCGATGAAACAGCTCCGCCGCGCTCGGCTCCATCTCCGCCTGCGCCGCGCGCGAGCCCGGGCCAAACTCCTCCATCATGCTCCCGTGCAGCATGTGTCTCGGCTGGCGCTCACGGGACACGCTGACGCTGGAAGAGGAGGAGAACCGCCCGCCCCCAAGGGAGCCCACGCTCGCGGGGCGGCCGCGCTCGTCGTAGTCCTCGCTGCTCTTCCGCAGGGACGACGACGCCTTGGCGCTCTTCTTCCGGCGCTGCTTGTACGTCGGCGACCCCTCGAACAGCGAAAACATCGCAAACACGCTATCGGGCCCATGCAGCGCCGACAGCCGCTTCTGCCTCTGCGCGGGGTCCTCCGTCTCCCCTACGCCCCCAGCCAACACGTCCGCGTCGCTCTCGCTCATCATCTCGTCCTCCCCGCCGCCCATCTGCCCGTCCTCGGCATCGGCGTCGTCGTCCCCCGCAGTAGCGCGCCGCACGGCCGCCTCGAGCTCGCCCTCGCCCTCGCGCGCGCCCTGCGCCTTGCTGAACTGCTCGTAGAGGCTCTTCTTGGGGTCGTACATGAAGGAGAGCGCGGGCTCGCCGACGATGTGGGTGGTGGGCTCGAGGCCCATCTTTTCGCGCTTGAGGTCGCGCTCGAGGGCGTCGAGGAAGAGACGGTCGTGCGGGACGGAGAACCTGCGAGCGCAGCAAGCGTCAGCGTCAACATACACAAGCACGGCAGGCAGGAGGAAAGGCGCACGCACCAGTAAAACACCTTCTGCTTCTTCTGCGTCCTGATACACTGGTACTTGAATAGCAAGTCCAAAAATGGGCTCTTGGGCTCCTCGAGGCAGGCATCAACGCCAGGCTTGAGATTGCGCAGGTCGGAGAAGACGCCCTCTTCGAATTTTTTCATGTTGCGCACGGGGCGGCCAAATGCCTGTGGGGGAGGGGGTCAGCAGTTGAAATTACGAAATAAAATGAATTGCAAAAGAAATAGTGGCAGGAAGAGATACACACCTCGAATCTAAACACCAGCGCCCTAACAATATCCGTCCCCGTAATATGATACAGCCCATTCCACAACACACACGTCACGAACTCCTGGCTCGGCAGCAAAAACCTATTGAGCGCAGGATGGAGGGGGGTCGGCTGCTGGGGGTGATGGTACTCCCCTCCCTGGCCTTGTCCCCCTTGCCCCTGCCCGTTGAGACTAGGCGGGGGGTAGGTGGTCTGTGTAAACGGCGCCGCGGGGTTGCTTTGGTCTGTGGAGGACCCAGAGTTGGAGGCGGAGGAGTCCCAGCGGGAAGGAGCAGTGGCGAGGAAGAACTTGAGCCGGTCCAGATGGGCGAGACGCTCTTGTTCCAAGGGCGCGAGGGGGCGGGAGAGCCCGCGGGAGAGGCCGGGGGTGGTGGATGTGTAGTCTTTTGCTGGGGCTCCGGAGGGCGATGTGTTTGGCGGGGAAGAGGAGTGCGAGGAGTGGGAGTGCTGCGATAGGGACGAAGGGGGGCGGGAGCTATTTCCGTTTCCGAATTGCGCCAGCCCCTCCATCATCCCCGCTGGCGCACTGGGGAGGGGCATGCTCAAAGCATGGAACTGCGCATGCTTATGCGCATTCCCCGGCCTTGCGGTCCTTTCATTCGGGTCCACCGGAGCGAGCGGGGCAGCCGCTGTGCTCACATGGAGGGCATTCGGCTGGGGTTGGCGCCGATAGTGCCCTTGGAGGTGCTGGGAGTACTGGGCGTACGCGGGGATGGGGTAGGTGTGCGAGTGCGCGGGGTGGTGCGGCAGCTGGTGGTGCGAGAGGGATGCGGATTGCGGGGCGTGTGGGTAGGTGAGCTCGGAGGAGTAGGAGCGCGGGGAGGAGTGGGTTGAGGAGGAGCTGGAGGAGGAGGAGGGGTACTGGTGATACTGGTGCTGGCTGGAGGAGGCGAGCGTGGTGGTGGTGGTGGTATTATACGGGTCCATTATGGTAGCGTATGGTTTGCTTCAGAGGCTTCGTGTGGTGGTGGTGATTATTATAATAGCAATATGTGCTGGGGGGATCTGCGTGAGGGGGGTCAGAAGTGTGTCATGAGCGGATGTTAAGCAATAAAGGGGATGCGACGGGAGGGGAGGATCAAATATCAGGAGAGACGGGGGGAGGCGCAAGAATACCGTTGTCCTCAAGGAGGATCCGCGGCGGGGCTGAAAAAGCAGGCAGTGCCATCGCCATCGCCATCGCACACTGGAGCCGCACGCCAGAATGAATACAACGAAATGGACCTGAGACTCACTCAGACTCAGGGGTCTTGCACGGGGTGGGTAGGTGGGTTGGTGGGAGAGAGATGACACACGATTAGCAAGCGAGGGGGGAGAGGGAAGGAGCTTATTAGCGGATACGATATACTGAGAGGTAGTAGTAGTAGTAGTAGTGAAATGAAAGAGCAGGAGAGCAGCGCAGGCCTCGCGGGCGCACCGATGGAAGGTAAAGAGCACGCAGCCGCACTAGGCGAGAATTGAAGGGGCTGCTGGCTCCGGGGCAGTGCAGCCCACCAGATTCGCATTCCCCGATGAGATGCGCCGCGTGTGCCGCTATGTATCCCAACCCTATTTGCGATCCTAATCCCAATCAACGCGAGATCCGGATGGGGTTAGCCGTTGCCAGCGTGTTCCCGTGGGTGCCGCGATTGATCTGGGCTCATATTAGGGACGGGGAGTCACTCGAGGATGGGCAAGGGAGGGTGACCCTGGGTGTGGTGTAATGCTAATTGCTATAGCTAATTCCCATAGCGATTGGGGGATGGCGTCGTCCAATTTGACAATGCAATCCCGCGCCCCCGATGAACTCTATATCCGTCCATCCTCCCGTCGCGTCGCGTCGGTCCCCCTGTACGTTCTGTCTTGTCAATGCTCACGAAGCTGATCCACCCCGCCACGTCATGCCACGCCATGATATCACAAATCAACGGAACAACTCCTCCTCCTCCCGAACCCCCTCCCTCCATCCGCTTAGTATCCCCTCCCCGCTAGCCACGCGTGCCCGTGCGCAGCAATGACAGGTCTTCTCGCCTCGTCATGGCAGCCTTAGATCCCCGCCTTGCCTACGTACGGACGAGGAAGGCGCGTTGGCGGATAGGTACACGCCCCGGCTACGTGCCATCTACGCGCACCACACGGTGAGCACCCTCCCGGGTGCGAACTATCTACGCGCAGCACCCTGGTACCATACCGACTACGCACATGCACGGGATATGCCCTAGACCGTGATCCCGTTGCGTGGTCCCGACTC
Organism: Nidularia pulvinata; assembly: GCA_036937195.1. Classification (NCBI taxonomy): domain Eukaryota; kingdom Fungi; phylum Basidiomycota; class Agaricomycetes; order Agaricales; family Nidulariaceae; genus Nidularia; species Nidularia pulvinata. Next base: position 8,320 of record JASFDH010000642.1, read on the forward strand.
TTTACCATGTACGCGCCCGCTACCGGATACTTATCCGCTCCGGAGCCCGTGCATCCGTGCAAGCGGCGACTACGCTTGCGGTTCACTACCCTTCCGGCCCCCTCTACCCCGCCACCACCCAAGGCGGCGGGGACGCAAGCCACATCGCGCATCAAGCGGAACGACTCAGAGCACATTGGCAGATGGAGGCGGTACCGCCTCTTTCTCTCCCTCCCCGCTCTCCGGATCCGTCATACCTCCCTCAGCCTCCGCGTCAACGTCAACGTCAACTCAAAAGTAGATATAAACAAAAACAACACTTCCCTCTTCCGCTTAGGTGTTTGAAGGATCATCGATCAATGAATTTCTGTCTTCACAGGTGTCGGCGTCATGAGCTAGGGGAGGGAGGGGATGTATGAGCCCCGGACGACAAGTGTCTGTCTATCAGTGATCAGGATGGCGTCGCTAGGCTGGCGAGGGAGTGAGTGATTCCATCATGCCCACGCGCGCCTGTCTGTCTAGTGTCTGCTGTTTGTCGAAGCTCGCGGATTCACGGCCGTACGCATCGAGATGCCAACTCACTTTACATTCTCGCGAAGCGCGAGTCACTTCTCGGGTCATCCTGCCGCCTTGCACATTATCCAAGTCTACAGCACATATCGACATATCCCCGCCGCTCCAACACTAATCAAGCGCCCCCCCTCCCCCCCTCTCCCCTATCCCCATCATCATCTCACCCTCATCACCATGATGACGATGATGATCATCCCTCCCTCATCATCATCCTTTTTAATTCCAAGCCATCCCTCCCAAGATTAAGACGGACGCGGCCATCACCCATATCATCAAGACATCATCGCATCACTATCACTATCACTAGGCGCTATTATATCACTAGAAGGAAGCCGTTATCATAGATCCTCTAGTGCAGGATAGTGAGTGGTGGTGGTGGAACGTTGATGTTCAGGAATCTAGGGCTCCTCTCGACATAGCTAGCGATGGGCCTGAGTCGATGAGGGATCTATCGTCGCATTAACTAAAGAGGTATCTCCGCACATCAATTTGGCATTAGATAGGCACCTCAGAACTGCAGCGCGTATATATGATACGCAGGCGCGAGCGGGCCCGAGAGGGGGATCCGCATTGCCCGGGGGCGCTCGCCGCCTGGGACTTGCGGAGGTGAATATGAGTGGATTTTGAATTGGGAAAATGCCAGTGGTGTGTCGGGTATCACGCTTGGGCTTTGAATTTCGCAGTAAATACATATTATGCTCGCTCTTAGGTGTCCTTCTGACCTCGATTAAGTTACTACAGATAATCAGCAGGCGGCAATGAGGTCCGTTTGCTTTGATTAAACGTTTGGACAAGGCCGGGAAGTAAGTACTAATTAATATCCACCGGCGCCTGCTCCTCTACGAAATACAAACCCACACCACAAATAATTATCGCAAACACCATTCCAATCCCGTCTCCGCTGGATTTATTCATTGACTGAAGGACAAGTTACTATAGATAATCAGTAGATGGCACAGAAGTGTGCGTTTTCTTTGATCAATGATTTAGGGAAGTAAGTACTAATTAATGTCCATTGGCGCCTGCTCCTCTATGAAATACAAACCCACACCACGGACAATTATCGCAAACATCACTCCAATCCCGTCCCCACTGGATTTATTTAGCTCCTGTACTTGGTCTTCTCAAAAGGAAAATTTCCTCCCATGAGAGAGGCCAGACTGAGTGGCGGTGGATGCGAGTCGGAGGGTCCTTTTAATAGCTTTCTAGGATTTAAACTTGAAGCGAGCAGTATGCTATGATCACCAGCATCTGGTACGTAGTTTCTAACAACTAGTTGACAGGTTTGTTTTCGCTTCGCTGTTCATAGTGCGGTGGTGCTTTTTTTTTTTGGCTTTGGATATTTACATTCATTGGATTAGTTCCTGAAATCATGTGTAAATATCAAGGTAGTATTGACTTGACGACAAGTACTACCGCTACCTCCGTCTGGTTACTCCAAAGCCAATTCCACGTATCCTTCGCGGTTGAGTATCGAACTATATTTACCCCAACATCAGGATCTTCAACTTCAAGGGGCTGCCGTTTTGTCCACAACGTCCACCTGTGATGAAGGAACATCGACTCCATTATCCCCTTCCAACACCAACTCTACACTTACTTCCGCCATCCAACTTAACCCGCTCAGCCTTTGTTCAAATGCGTAAAATCTCTTCCAAATTTATAAATAGAAGCCTCCGATGCCTCGATGGAACTGGGATAGGCCCCGACTGCACGCACAGCAAAGAATTGCATCACGAACGCGCCATCGGGTATCGCAGTGGATAAGTCGCGCTCCAGCCTTGACATGGTCGAGCGCCGGGTGCTCTTTGTTCCTTGGTTCCCTCGAAACGCCGAGTGTGACCTGCGCTGCTGGTCCATGAAATATTGCTCAATGGGTTAGCCAGAAATCCCGCAGTCGAGGAGGAGTCGCGTTCGTCCAGCACCGGGACTTTTTCACCCCGTGCTCCCTTAGAATACTGTGAAGTGCCTGAGCCGCCGGTATACGAAACCTCCTGCGATATTTTTGTGCAGAATACAAGAGGTTGTATACTAGTAACAATCTGCGGATACTGCGCCGGCATTGATATCCCCCGTCCTGGGTGTATACTAGGTTTTGCTGATTCAATGAATACAGTAAGGGATCTTCCCGATGAGCGTGCAATGAATTCCATAGCAAATTCAATGGCTGTAGAATCGCAGGTTTCGTCGAGCTTTCCCTGCATCCTACATATCTCAGGATTTATAATAATCATAACTGAACCTCACTTCTTTATTATTCCCCGCCGGCGATCCGCTGAGAATCATAGTTCCACGAAATCATAGCTCTACATGTGCAGATCTTAGTGTGTATATTTTGACATAGAAGAAAATCCTACCTCGGGTGCGTTCTAACCTGTTCTAAGTTCGCCTACCTCTGTGTAGTTCCTGTTTAGTGATCAACAAGTGAGGTCTTCCGTAAGATAATCATCATGCTCTCATGCCATAATATCCGTGCGACCATGTTACATAAATATATGTTCGTGCGTGTGTGCGTATTACACCCAGGTGAGGCCCGAGCTCACCTGCACGTTGTGGCGTTCATTGTGCGGCATTAGCTGTTATCTATTGCTATCGGTCCTTGTAGCCCTAGCGTCGTGCATGGACCATGAGGCCTGTAAGACTGGTCATCTGTAATTATTCCTTCCCTGAGGGCTTCACGGCAACGTCTAGTCATTTCTGGATTCTGACAGTCGGAGCTGGGCTTCATAGCAGACGAGTCCTCGGGATGGAGTTTGTCCATCGATCCGTACGTTGCGGAACGGGGTAACTGTGCGTCCTAGGTGATTTAAACCCTAACAGCGAGCGGGTCAGCGGGTGCAGTTCGACCTACGTATTGACTTGCGGGTTCCATTACATCTATCATGATATCACTCCGTGGTTAGCTAAGGCTCAGCCTTCAAAGTTCTCGCGTACGTACGCGCTGCGCTAGCTCGACGCCAATCCCTTCTCTGGATCGACAAATTCTCCTAGACCATGATCCATCATCCTCGGGGTTTCTGCACGCCACAAGTTCCATCATGATTTTCCCTCCTCCTTCGAAGTGAGAATAGGCCTGAGATTGGCGGTGGCGAGGTGCCCGAGTATACTGAATATATCCGTGGGTTTCCCACTTTTCCCCTCGTGCCAGAGAGACCTATCGCAGATTATTTCCGTCGTCGTGCGATGATGAGGGCACGGTCTTCGTGAGTCAGTAGTACTAGTAACTGCCATTATTCGCGTTGCTGCTCATAAGAAAGGGTCGTATACACCGCGTTACGCCACGAAGCAGTACATACAAATATTGTGGCACTGTACAGCGTTCTTGTTGCTCTCGTCGTGTTGGCAAGTATTATGTATCGTCATCTACAAGCGAAGTGCATTGTCAATCCGCACACGAAGGGTAATAACGAGGGTGGAAAGACGTCAGTATCTGAAGATTGCATCCGGTGCCGGATCATAAATAGCTCTTCCTCAGTGATGGTCGGACGAAAGAGAAGCCTCGAGAATTGATGGTGGGACCTGGTTGGAGAGGAAGGGCGCGCGGCTGTGCAGCGAAGACGTTCTTTGGCCAAGGATCGTTCGTACCGTGGGTTATGGTCCCTGTGGAGGGAGTTATGGAGGGGCCAATATGCACAATAAAGTACGGCCCCCGAGTCGTCCTTTTTCATGGTAACGTAACTATATTTGAATACAGAATAACCTCCGATACGCCGGGAGGGCGGTGCGCACCTCCGAAATCTGGAATCCAATGCTACAGGCATGCACGGATCAAGCTGGAATCCCAAGTTAGCTTCAGCTGACATTCTCATAAATCCCGCCTGCCAGAGCTGGACCAAGTCCGCTTGGTAGCCGGCCCAGCGGCCCGAATAATAAGAACAACAGAACCAATCACAGATCACGCTCTACATCCTCCCATTATCACCCGAACTTTAAGCCTGTTGAACCCTCGGCTGAACTGTTGATGGCTTTCGTTCATCATGATGAAAACCTACTTGAAATACAAATGTCTGCACGCCTTTAGGTTCTGGATTGCGGCCGGGGCATGTGGAGATATAATCCTGAGTGGCAAGAGAGGGAATTATCGGAGGGATCTTGATAAGGTTTTCACTTTTTCACTTTCATTTTATCTCGTCGACACAGGGACATGATACCTCGATAATTTGCTGTCGGTCATCCTCGAAAACTACCTGATTACCCACTACGCAGATTAGATGAAGTGATAGCGATACTTCCTCCGGAACGAAGATTCCAAAGTAATGGCACCTGACTCCCTGAGGGTCTCGACTCTCGAAAGATCCATTTGCTCACTGAGAATCCTAGTCGGATTCCACTCTCACCTATTATCTTTGGATATATAGGTATGTACACTGTCGATATATTCTTGGACCGATTGAACTGAGAAGCCTGGAATGATCCTGACATGTAGGTTATGTTCTATGGCATCTATCTTCCTCATCAAAAAGGGGATCGCTTGTCAGGGAACGACATTCCAAACACGATCGAGAGACAACGCCCCCCCTAGTACCCTTCCCCCTGCCCTCAACGTCAAGAATCATGATCCTCCCATTCGAGGGTTAGCACGTAGCGCTCACGTGGATCTGCATATTTATCATGATCATCATCTAGGTTCCTGTTTAATTTTGGTTGCGCGCTATAGAGAGTCCAAGAAAGAATGTCTAACATATGGAGATTCACCCGGACCTCCACCTCGAACTTCGAAGATTACGATTTTAAGGAGAGTCTACGAATCAAGCTTACGCTCACGGAACGGATATACGATGCACTCTGTATAGACGGGACCGAACGGCGTTTGGTGTCTGTGAAGGCACAGTCAAGATGCCGCTCATTCATAAAGACCATATGAGCGGCTACGGGCATCATGGGCTAGATTAGTGGAATGTGTATATATGCTTGCCACTTGGAGGTCTCGGAGCGGGCTCTGGCGCCGCCTGACGCGCGGCTTTTTCTGCTAAGGCAACTCATAAGCGCGTCATTCGGGCCAACAAAGCAGGATTTTAGGATGTGCTTACATGTTAGCAATCGTCATTTATAAGGCTAACGACGCTGATAGAAAACGGGATGACAAAGTCAGGTTCTGTGTGCGTATATGAATACTGCTGACGCTTACATGGTGATATAATGAAATTTGCTACAGGTTTTTTTGGATAACTTGTCACAGATTTTAGTAAGTAAATCACGGCGTTGAATAAGACTCTCCATTAAAAGGGAGTTCCGAATCCCGGGAAAAGGCAGAGTTGCATTCCTTTCAATAATAGGCATGACGAATTGGATGATCCGCGGGACTGTAAATCAGATTCCCCTCTCCACACGCTGGAATAAAAACCTTTGTTCCTGCAGTCTGACGTTGCGGAGGGCGGAATGTTGTCAAATTTCAAGCTTCCATTGTGACAACCGCAAAGGGCCACAGCATATTGGACTGTGGCACATAATAGAACTTGAAGCCAGGAGGATATCTGCGCCAGTCCTCGCCCTCGAAAATAACTTCTTTGCAGATAAACTAGAGGACTTTTCAAATGGCTATGAATCGACTACTGTTTTTATCCTCCTCTCATATTTGATCGCATCTTTTAAAAAATTGGACATCTCACATTGCCATCGAGAGTTAGGTATTTTTGCACACGGGACCAGGATCTTTTGTGTTATTCTAGCTCTCCCAGAATATCAGCCATGATGAACGAGCAGCAACCGATTCCTTTGTGTCGTGGGCCATGGTAACATAGTGCTGGTCGAGATATTTGAATATTTATCAAACATCATCAGGTGCTCAACGTTCAACTCTCGCTCGATTGGCTCGATAGCTGGTGAGCATACGTGAAGGAACCCATCTTGACTTTGTCAGTGGCTCACACATAATAATAGTATGGTGGGAATGGTGGTTGGTGGTTACCTTTGCTCCGCCGCCGCTCACGGTGAGAGATAAAATATTATTACGTGCTAGGGTGCGTAGCTGTCGGGTGTCGGAAGGTACTCTCCTCATACAATAAGTTGTGCAATCGTAATCCATGCCCTCAAGATCTAAACTCGTTTTTCACAGGTAAAGATTTAGTTCTGAAGGATGACAGTTGTCCAATCAAACCCGTTGAGTCCTCATCTCACTTCAACAGTTTAATACAGCGTGCTCAATGTGAATGCACAGGTTTTCGGCTAATATAGCATTCGAAGACCGGCTCTGAGATATATATGGAGCGTGGATGAATATGTGTCCCTCTCGTTGTCTCTCAGAATCTTCAATTCATATTCAGAATGATCAAGTTCAGAAATATGTCCGAACCTTATCATCGAGTCTTCCTTTATTCATCATATCAAGGAGATAATCAGTCATTGAGACCAATTGTAAGAGCTCAGCGACCGAGCTCGCCAAAGTAAGGCAATAATCAATTAGCTGCTGTTAACGATGTGGTTACTGACCATGTGCAGCCTGGGGCTTTTCTTCTTCTTCGGAAATAGGAGTGCAGTATGGCGATTAATTTTACTCCTAGGATTAATATTTGTCTCTACACCCGCCATATCCATGAGGCACGACATCCGAAAGAAACAATGTGCATTAATTCTTTCAGCTTTGATTCAGAATTTCCACAGGTCCTTCATTCCCATCATCCACATCTATTACAGAGGTTCGCTTTTATCCTGGAAATCCGATCACCAAATGCATAGCTCCTCGAAAGCCGTTGGAACAACTATGATTCCCTGCGACTTGCGGAGACATAAATTGTGAAATCGGTGACCAGTTAAACTACCTACTTACTACCTAGCACCCAACCTAATGATATATCGGGATTCTCACACTATACCAGCTTAACTCAACTTTCATCTCAGATGATTCTTTAGATGGCGAAACTATCGCCTAAGTTGCTGCTGGTGCACGAGATACCCGAAACTCCATCTTGCGCCAGCGGCACCTCATAAATATAATTTAGCTGCAAAGATGCGCGATTAATACTGTTTAGGAAATTTTTGACTTGATTATTACTTGATCCTCTTATAGGTATTTTTCTATGTATGTAGATTTGTTTATTGTGACTATTCGTTAAGTAACATTGTTTGCAGGATTTGACGTGAAAAAAAAAAAAACTACTGATCTTCTCTCTAATTTTCGATCGTATCTTTCACTTTATCCAACGACATTTCTGGCCCTCATGTGATTCTTTAAACTGCGTTACTACAGTATGCACCTCCAACGTATTATCAAGACATTTTCATATATTGTATAAATAACTAGTAGATCATTACCTCACCCTACAACTATTAGTACGAACTTAACTAAAAGAGGTCTACTAGTAAAGAATTTGTCGAATGACTAAGCAACGCTTAATTCTTCAAATTCAGATCTTTTCTGTCTTTGTTGAGGCGCTACATAATATAGCGATGAATCGTCATTTGCGCTATTTTTCAGAAGCTTCAGGGGATATGGTTGCTTGATTGGTAGTGGCAACGTTTTGCACAGCCTATTTAGTGACTTAATATAGAAAACGGACTCCACCGGAACTGCCATTGTCAGGTTAGACAGCATCCAACGTGGTTTGATGATCTTGGACTAGAGCACATCACATTGACATCATCTCATCAAGGCGTCAAGATTAAATGATCTTCCAACACTTGCACGATTTTAAGTTACAGCTTTGATGCCGGCAGGCTGTGCTATAACGTCGCTATTGTTTTTCACCGGACAGTACCCATATGTGAGCTGTTCCAGTCCTTGTACTGACGATGGGACATGTAAAAAGGCGAACACTGTATAGAAATTCTTTCACATTGCCATCTTTGAAATCCCGTGAACACATCTGATGGATATACAGAAGAAAAGTAGAGGTGCAGTGATGATCGCATTACCTTCAGCTTTAAGAGCTTTTATTAGAATTATCCGTGGTTATAGGGCTACTCATCCGGTGCACATACAAATATTGTGCAGCGCTGGTACAAGCATGAGCTTCCTTCGAATTGCTTGGTTGGATAAATCTATGAGAGAAAGGCGGCGCTGGAAACGGTAATCCATTCACCCGACATGTGTTTTCCAATAATTTGCAACAGTCACTACCTCCCCGCTCCCATGCATCCAAGCCTCTTGCATCTCACTCATATGCCTACATATAGCAATAAATGCCTCGAGCCATACAAGTTCTTTCTCCTCCACAGGCCGGATGTGACTCCAAATGAACTCTGGGGTAAAATAATTCACATTTGATTGCAGGTGCGAACGGTCGAAGTCGTTGGAAATCGTGGAGAATTGTGGCTGGTGTATGCCTCCAGAAGGACAGCGGGCTTCTGAGACAGAGTGAGTAGTGTATAACGTGCGCCAACGAAGGATTGGGGATGGGTGTTCAGGGGAGAGTTTGTCGTGTGTATAGATATAGGCCAATCCATCGAGGACTGTCGAAATCTGTTCTGGATAAACGTGAACAGAGGTGGGAAACCGTTCAAGTGTCTTTAGGAAAATTCGGAGGTAACTGTATGTCGTTGGATTTGTCAATAGACAAGATTTTGGCTAATTTACAGGGAAGAGTTACGACATACCGATCATAAGGGACAAGATAGAATCGATGCGAACTGAACACGGATTTCGCTACAAAGTCCCTATCGATAATCTGCGGTTTTAGCATATCCTCCATCATTTTCGAAAGAGCGTCAACGCGATGCTGCATGTTTCTCCTGTGTTCCTGCGATATGTCATTTCCTACCTTCAGCATACCAGGGTTTCTCTGCAAGAGCTTCACCATCCTAGCCAGCTGCTCGTATTTCGCCTGGTTAAGAGCGTTTTCGGCTGCATCGAGGCAAAAAAAGACGCGACTTAACGCAGATATATCGGATGCTCCCCAGCAGTCACGGGTTGGGATACATGAAGAGGAGAAGGTTTGCAACAAGGGGATATATGGCTCATATTTTATCATTTCCTTGAGGATAGCCGATTTAAATTCAGTCAGAATATCCGATAAGGTCTTTTTCGAGTTAATGAAAGCAACCACTGTCTGATCTAGCAAGGAAAGGTCACTAAGAAATGGATTTTGCCCACGATGCCTCTGCATGATAGAAATATAGAGAATAGCATGTTGCTTGACTCCTGGAAGAATAGAAGGGGGAAATAGAATTCCGAGCTGGAGGTGAGATGAGACACAGGTGTCGACATAGGGAATGGAATGGAAGCAGATTAGTTCGAGAATTTTCGATATCTCGAGACGGTCAAGTATTTGGTGAACGATCTCTGGAGGGAGGGAAGGAATCAAAAGAGCGGTTGAGGCGTAACGCCGCCTCATGCTCTGCAAGTGCAATCCTGGAGCGCTCATTGCCTTTACTTCTACCTAAGTGAGCACATGGAAATCAAATTTGTCAGAGTACAAGACAAACCTAGGTCGTGTAGCCTCCTTCACGACGCCCAGTGTACAGTTTAGAAGAAATCCTAATGCCGTGGGGACCAAGTACTATGCAACTTGTTGTGTGGTTGGACCAACCCTTTGATCGAGTCAAATCAGGATCGATTACAGTTCGGAGTTTGGAGGACAGATTAACACTCCGATTGGTAAGCCGGCGAATATTTAAATATATATATACGTCTGCAATGTACATGTATGTAGAGCCGTACTCGAGTAGTCAGCCTGAACCAACACCGTGTACAGTGGCGACAAAAAAATTTGCATGCAACTTGGATTAACTATAACTTTTCAAGAACATCATATTTTTTTTGGTAACTTGTATATCAGAGAGTATGCCAACATGCCAGTTATGAAGATGTACAATTGACTCGGAAGATGGATATAGGTGTGAGTGCACAAACTTAACTCAGAGAATTTTTTTTTTCCCGCAGCATAAAATGTACCATAAAATAGTAATAGATGAGCTTATCACGTATGACTTTGGATTTTAAAATGATATGTAGTCATCGCTGAGTTATGAGTCTCTTAAATCATCTATTTTCGCGAATTTGACGGGAAAGGGGGTAATTACCTCAAAGTCATGGCTATATCTCAAGAACGACTTCATACTATTGCAAGATCCAAAATGCGCCGTGATATACTCATCAGGGAGTATCATTTGGTGTATTGATTACGCCTCTGGGAATTTTTCTTTTATGAGTGAAGTTGACGCCTTTTCAATTTCCCTCCGATTTCTGAGCCAATTTTTCTACATCCTTGTAACTCGTATTTTGGCATGAAGGAACATGCAAATATATTCCATGACATGAAAATGATCGCTAAGAAAACATGATATTCTTGAAAAGTTATAATTTGTCAAATTCACGTGCAAATTTTGTATTTGGCTGCAATATCTCTCCAGTACAGAGTATCTTACAAGGGGTATGTTTGATATATAGGGTTCTCTCTAAAAGTTAGTTGCTCGTTGGAGCCTCTTGCATCTTTACCCATAGTCCGCCCTTCGTAGCAGAGATAAGTGCATTACCTAGGCAATGTAAATTTGACTTAACTTACCAAAGTATACATCGTCAAATGCATCTTAGGGAAGACATTTTCAATGGCTTTGCGGCCCGTCGCTTTAGCCCATTCTGCGGGTGGGCGGGATTCTGGAGGGGAAGCGTTGAGATCCATGGTAATGCTGGAGAAATTTTGCAGGAGCCGGATGATCATGAATGACATTTCGTTGTAAGCGAACTGTATAGGGACGATAAAAATGAGAAAATTTTTATTCAGCCAATGAAATATAAAATAATACCTGTTGTCCCAGACAGATACGAGGTCCAGCATTAAAAGGAAGGAAAATAAATGAGTTTTTGACGAGGTATTTCTTCAATCTCTCGTCCAGGAAACGGTCGGGATCAAACTCCTCAGCTATAGAAAAAGCTAAACAATGCCGCAGAAGGCGTAGCAAAGCACGCACCATCAGGCCCCCAGAGATCCTTGCGCCGGTGCATCATAAATACCGAGTAAGAAGTTCTGAAAGCAATTTCGATTATAATGGAGTTATGACAGAGAGGAAAGCAAAGTACTTGGTACCGGCGGGGATGTAGAGTGGTTTCTCGGTAGGATCTGCAGAAGGCCATGTCATAGCGTGGACGCTCTCCCTATTGGAAGTCAAGTCAATTCCTGTTCTGGTAATGTATGCTATGTATTCATATACCTGATGTTAAATGGCCTAAAATTCGAACAGTATAGTCAGTATAAATTTAAGAACATTGTATGTAAGACAGTGTACACGATAGGATATAGTCGTAGTGTCTCTGTTATCGTGTTAGAGTAATTTATCTTGACAATGAATAGCGGCACGCACCATTGATAACAGCCCGAAGATATTTCATGTCCCTAATATCGTCGTAATCAGGGCGGCGCGTAGGCCCCACTTTAGACAATATCTCTTCACGAAGACGGGCAGTGACGGCGGGGTACCTGGACAGAAAGTAGAAGATAAAGGTAAGCGTCGCGGCGGTGGTGTCCCTGCCAGCTGAAAGGATCGATTAAGAGCTCAGGATGAGACATTCAAGTTTATTGACCCTACCAATCATGATGTTCAGACTGGAGGGGAAAACTTCAGTAAAGTATATATGAAGAAGGCAGTTTTACTCACGTCTCGTCTCTTAAGACTTTGGGATCTGTGAGGAATGTTAATAACATGAACTTTGGATGAAAATGTGTAACGCACCAGAAGTAATCCCAACCAAGTGATCTAGCAAAGTCTCTCCCTCTGCAAATTCCGAATCCACACTCTTCATCTTATCCTTCTCCCCAGCTTCCGCTTGGCTCTTCTTCCTGACGGCCTCCTTAATAATTGGTTCAATATATGCATTGACAACTTTCATCGGTTCCTTCGTCTTATCCTCCATGATTTCGAACAGAGGCCAGATCCAGCCATACCTCTCGCGTGCAGATATGATCTCTTGCGACTGGAGGAAGGCCTCTGCAAATGCGTCTGCGGACGCCCCTTGGTTTCCGATAGAGTGCTGAGCCCGAGATGGGGGAATGTATCTGGCGTTTGTGGGATAGGGTATGGTGGATGCGAGACTGTGGACGCAGGACCCAAAGAGAAATTCTGTAGCCGAGTCGAGCGTGAAGCGGGACATAAGATCCTACATGATGGCGAATATTAGTAGAATAATGTATCATAGATTTTACAAGCGTACTTGGAAGTCGACTGCGTATCCGGCTTGCATGCGTTGCTTGATTTGGGAGATCACTGAGTCGGCATGCCGGTCGAAGAGCTCAAAGTGACTGATTCGGTCGCGGGTAAAGAT
>JASFDH010000643.1:0-21054 GCA_036937195.1 Nidularia pulvinata
CGTTCATCCCTCCGCCATGGCTTAAAGTTACACACGCGCACGCCTACGCTAAACTCTCCCTTCATTCGCGTGGCTTCATTTTTCAGGTTCTTTGGATTTACCGTTCGGATGCATTTCAATTTACGTCTCTCTTTCCCTCACTTAAAGTCTTGCATCTGCTTCTATGTGCCACGGAATTCAATTATATTTCGAATTAGGACGGATCTGAACACGCATTTCGGCCGTTTTTGCTTTGTACATGTACGCTTCTATATCATTCTGTGCTTTCTTCTGGTCTATTAATAATGTATACATATGCAGGTCACCGACTCGGACCTCCCGCCAACTTACGCACGCCCTTTCTAAACATAGTTGCGCCTCCCCGCCGCGTCTGCGGTTGCGCAAAATGCCGGAATATACCCATATTTGTTTCCCATACGTATAGGTCAACCGGTGAGGGTTTCCTCTCTTTTCTCATTGGCTACGAATTTCTTGCCATTACTATTCATTTCCAGCCACGGTGTTCTAAAATAAGCTCTTCTTACAGGCCCCGGGCATATTGAGGTCGTTTGACTTCCTGGTTATACGTCGGATGCGTCTGGGGTCAATACCACTTCGTAGGATCTGCCAGTGGGATGTTCACCCCAGTGCAAGGGCTCGGACCCTCCCTACCTTGGTCTCTTCGCATTATCCCGGCTTATCATAGCACCTGGTCCATGTCCACCTCCCCTTCGCTGCTGTATGACTTATGAGGGCGCGTATTATGGTCTATCTCCTCCGGGCCCGAAAGTGAGTCATCCTAATTCGGCCTCGTTGCTCATAGTATGCTATTGTATTTTTGCCCCAGACGGAACGGGGAGCGGAGCGGAACAAATCAAGATAATACTTGCAGCGCTCATTCACAGCTTTCGTTGACTGTGCACTTCATTTTCGTTCTTCTTAAAGCATCAATGGTCACCTGGACACAGTGTGTAGGTCACTTGAGGTATTCTTGCGCCCGGGCTCAATCTCAAAATACACTGCTGCAGACTTGCTATGCACGTATGCGGGTACACAGTGGGTACTGCAGTACTCGGCTTTTCCCGCAATGCAGTGTCAGCATCGGCGTGTGAGCCTGGTCTAACTGTGTCTAGAGTTGCCGTTGTTCCCCACATGCGTTCATTTACCCCGCATTTTTGTTCCGCAGTTTTGTTACCAACAGTGATGTTTACACTAAGGCATCCGAGGGAGGCATACCTGCGTTTCTTCGAAACCTACGCCATCGACAGGGCACTGATATGATGATGGATCGAGGTGACGGATCGCAATACCACTATCGAACATGGTGAGCGTTAATGTTTAATTCCGTGAAGCAAGGTGATTCTGTGCAGTAGTTAACTTCTCGACTCAACTACATCAAGTTCATATGCAAATATAGTTTCACGCTGTTGGTAGTAATGTGCCTCATTCCAGTCTGGCTTCAAAGTTTCACCCCGGTGCAATGCTATCTTCGTTCAAAGCGGCAGGCCCGCTCCCGCAGCCGCTGCTCGAGAGTGCGCTCTCCCTTCGTGGTTCATTCGTGTTAGTTTTGATATGTATCTCGAGTTGAAGTAATATGTGAATTATCTGCAGACTACTCTCCGTCATATCTACGAGATACAGAGTGGATATAAGAATGACGTTTCCACATACAGTCATGTTTCAACTTGAAATATCAAAGCTTCATGCATTAAGTCCATGTGGAATAACGTTTCCACCGAGTCATCGATCCGCTATCCAAGGCCTTAGTGAATACAGCGTTGGTGTTACTATAGCTTCATCGGTGTAAGTTTATCTGTGACATCTCACTCCGACGTGATCGCCCCTGCATCACTGGCGTTTACCCATGCTTACACTCCCACTTGACGCCCGTCGATGAACAATCGAACGGATTCTAGTCATGTCACAAAGTGACAACTGATTTGACGAACGAAGCAGACCAATCACCCGTTTCTCAAGTAACTCCGTGATCTTGACCTTCGGTGTACCTATAGCTTCTTTGATCGTATAAATAAGTTACATGTTCTAATAAAATACATGTGGATAACGATGAACGTTTGAACTATTTTTTACTGGTCTCCTCATATCAGTCCGCAAAGAGTACAGCAAACATACTTTGCAGACGAACTTAGGGTTACGTCAAGATTGTGGAGGAACCAGAGAACACCAATTGATACAATCTTTTCTTGGATAGTCTGTTCACTCAAATATTACAGCATGTTTGTCCTGACAGCAGTAGTTTTTCAACTCTTATTTTAGTTCACATCATCGTACAAAGACCTCGGGGAGTCGGACTCGAGGGTCGGACGCGCGGCCGTTACCTGTGATAATAATGACAAGGAAAATAGAAGGGACTGGTCATCACAATAGTTACCTAGGCTTTCCCAAACTTTTGTTACCCAAGTGTCTACCAATCGAAAATCGAAAGACAAACATCAAAACTTCTAAGGCCCAGTCTAAGTTGGGTGCGCGGCAAACAATGTAGCATTGACACTCATAGGTACACAAAGAATATTCACATCTATCCTTCTTTTACATTTTTCACACTTTGGATACTGACCTGAAAAATTATCACCCGAAAACCGGAAATTTTTGTAGCTTGTTCGGAGGGATTGTACTGTTCCGCGATTCTGTCGAAGGTGGATCGAACTTCATGCGAGTCGGAGTAGTATACAAAAATTAATCTATCATTGACTACCTTTCAGTTCCCACAATGTGATTAGTCGGGTAGAAACTAAATCTTACTGCGCGTCTGACGGCCCTAGCTACAAAGAATGCTGAGTCCCCTTGTTCAAAGTTTCCTTATCCTTCGATTTTAATTGCACCCAGGTGGCATACGCTTTCTTCAGACTTATAGCGTAATACGAGTGTCTGTGCAGTATCTTGTTACCGAGATAAGATGCGATAAATGCCGATACATAGGATTCAGGAAAATAAATGGGCGTCTGTTCCTGTCCAGGGTAAGTATGAACTTAGGGATGCTGTTTTGGAACACATCGCTTCAGGCTGACTTCCGAATCCTTGCGCTCTCTGAATCTCAGTGGCCCCTTCGCGGCTGCCTGCGGTAACCATAAGTGTTTGTGGCGCATGTCATTTTGCCAGGTTGATGATGTACATGTTCCGCCGGCCATTTTGAATTGGTTCTTCGCAGTTTCGAACGAATCCTGTACCAGTCATGAAGTACATATGAAGTTACTGTGTATGAACAAACTCTTACGTCTATGCTCATCCTATTCGGTGGACGATGGAATTGATATTGTTTGATGGTTACTTGAGCTTAAAAGACCAATATCTGTCTCTGTACAATTTTACCAGATATGTCGATAGCGCCTACCCCTGTGCATTAGCTTATCCGAGTCGGCAAATACTTGCATTTACTGTACCTTGAGCATCCAGGCACATTCGAGCGCTGGCCAACGAATGGCCAATACGGACCGTAGTCTATCAAGTGACCAGTGGTCCTAGATCTCTAGTGTATGCTTCAGTAGCAAGCAGATAGAAAAGGAGGACGTACAATTTCTTGAGCTAAAAAATAGCACTCCATCTGCGATGATTCAGAGAGGTTCTTCAATACATGGTACTTTAGAGAAGCGAAACTTAATATTGCATCGTCTTTATGTCGACCAGAAACAAATACCTGGCACTATGCCTTTGATTTATCTCCATGAGAAATTTAAGAGGCAAGAGTACCGTTTCGAAATTCTCAGAAAAAGCTGATTCGCAAAAGTATTGAGTAGACGAAGCAGGGGAGCTAGTTTGTAGATATATAGCAGTGTATATCCAGTAAGTGAAGAAGGGACTCACAAGAAATCGCCACAGAAGATGTTCCCTCATGAAACCAGCCAGATTCATCCTGGACATTGGAGGATGTGAGTCTATGTCGGCGCCATTCTTCCATTTACGATCCGAAGTTTCCGGCTAGATTTGAGTACCCCACAGAACACGCAGTCTAGAATATTTCACAGCTCTTTGGATTTAGATATCTTTCAGAGACAATAAACGCAGTATTTTGGACGAAGTCTAGTAAGGAGCCCAAATTGAAGCAGCGTCGGAGTCGTCCGATGACATATTGTGGAAGTTGATAATGACGATCACGTGTACTTGGCGCGTTGTCCAATGTTTAAATTTGAGCTCCGACAAATGTAGTTCCCCGCTAAATCGTGGCTATGAGACTTACTATCACCCCATCTTTAGACCTGCTCTTCCTCATAGACGATCTCCAACGATATGTCGATTCCACGGGATGTACAAGAGTTTATCGATGAATACCCACATAATGGAAACGATGCCAGTTTGTCGGAAAATCTACTTTTCTATTCGAATAGTCTACGCTGCCGTCCGGACAACAAGCTCATCGAGGAAATCCACGAACAGTGCCCAATTTTTCCGCCCGATATTGCGCCTTTTTCTTAGCCATAGTTGACAGATGGCTTGGTGATTACGACAAATTGGAACACAAGCACGGATTTATTCAATGGTTGTAGGTCGGCATTCTCGAAGTCCTAATGCACATTCTGATTCAATCTTTGCAACGAGTAGATTTCCCATCAGAGAGTACGGAATGAACTTCGAGTCCCAGCCACTTCAACCCCACGAAATCGAGTCGATGAAGTCTGATCCCGCCATCGTAGAACGTATCATACAGTCGTATAAGTTTATGCTGGATTTCTATGGGATGCGGCTTGTCTCTATGGAATCTGGTCTTCTTGATCGTGCTACTCCGCCGCGGAATTACTCAGGACGTTATCGTAATTTAGTCCGTAAGTCTCCTTCACTATTGCCTCCTGTAGTAAGATATTCACTCTATCCCATGGACAATTCTCAAAGGATCTTCCCATAACTATTTGCGGATTTCTCGGATCCTGAAATGTCTTTCCGAAATGGGACTCGAACATTTGAATGCCGGTTTTCTGCTCCACGTTCTCGCAGAACAAAGCGAGAGCAACGAGTTGAATTCGCCAGGCATTCGCAGCAGTATGGGCAGATGGTGGGCCAATTGTCTCCGGAATCAGGATGAGAGGCGATGGATTGGCAATATAATTAGAAAGGTTCGGGCAGGAGAGAATGGGTTCGTTTTCACCCGCCAGATGTACAAGAACGCGCTGCAGGTGAGAGCTAAGACCCACAAGCTGGAACTCGGAGCGGACTAAGGCACCGATTCCGACATCAGGGTCGGGTCGAGTTGAACTGTTAGAGTTCGAAGGAGCTCGGGGTTTATAGTCAGTGTGTAAGTACGGTATGATGTCACTCTCAAATTTCTCATCTTATTATCAGATAGAGGGTATATATGTAGTGCAGTAGACTACAAAATAAATCTAAAGGAAGCCATTCAGAAATGAGTTGAGACCGCTCTAAAGTCATAAAATGTTTAACATTTTTTTACAGCTATGAAAAAGAATAGCTTACGAGGAAGTGCTTTTAAATATGAGGCTGCACCATGCATCCCTGAGGCTAACATGCCTCGGAATTTAATGTCTACGAGAGTCTTTGCAGTGCTGTGACAAGAGCCTCCTGGCGCCTTTGCGCATATAAAGTGCTAAAGGACTGGAGAAGATTCTCAATTGTCTCGTGAATCACTTGGTTCGAGGGAGAGCGGGATATGCCCGGGCTCTTGTCGGCATCGATCTGGGATCAGAGCAGGAATACCTTGAGCCAACAACATCAAATAAAGGCGGGGTAGATGCACGACTTACAAAGTATCCTTGTGCTGTGAGGCATACAGTTAGTTTTTGACCTTCCAGAAGCACGACAGTTGCGGAAGCTTGTCGAGAATTAGACGATATGACGCTGTAAGACCGGATACCGAATTCTTGCTCGCTGAGTGCACGCTGAAGTTCCTCGCGGTAGAAAGAAGAGGGCATCGGTAAACACATGGAGCCCTTTAATGCGCAATTCCTAGAGACATGGGTTTGGAGTGGGCCGTTATATAGATAACCGAATTTCATCGCGATCGCAGGGATTGGGTGCGATTTTGTCATTCAGTGTGACACGACTGTCTGCGCCGCCAGATACAAGGGGATGAGAGTATGAAAGAGGAACTATGATTATAGCTAGAACGCTTCGATAGGAGGATCATCACCACGAGTGAAAGCAATTTTAGGGAATTATTCGACTAAGGCTGTCAGATGGAGAGATCGGCATTTACCGTCAAAAGTACTAACTGCCAGGATAGTTGTATACACCAACATGATTACGATCGTTTGACATGAAGGTCAAATTTTGAACGGTTACACATAATTCAGGGTAGCCTAGATTCAGTATATAATGCTCATAAGGGTGCTTCCCTAGTATTCTAACGAAGAGAAGAGTCGCCTACCCCGCGTGCATACCAACGAAAATGGACAACAAGTCACAAAAACCTATCGTACGAGCCCAAGAAAGCAAGTAGCCGTGTTGGAAACTATGGTCGTTGTGTGGGAGGTATGCTTGGGGGTTGGCGAGCTGAAGAGAAGTCAGAGAAGATGACAAAATCCAATTGATGAATGAAATCCCACTGACGTCGCCCCGCTGCGGAGAAGAACGGAAAAAAAGACCAAGAAACGCACATTGAAGATTAATAAAACCATCCTTACAGCAGAAACGTAATTTGAAGCGTTAGAGTTTGTCCGGCCAGTGAGAGAAAGGGCGAACTTCGGTAGTCATCGTGTGGCGGAAGTACGATGAATGAAACCCTTGAGAAAGATGAAGTAACAGATAGCAGAGCAATCCCAGGATCCTGCGGCGTAGGATACAGGTCGCGTTTCCAACGCTAGGCAGTATGGAGATTAAAAGACACTCGAGCTGCTGGCAGTATATCGCCAAAGATGTTCATGTAACCTGATTCGAACCGGAACCTAGTGGATCTCTGTGTGATGGGTGGCACCTAGAACACGAGGAATATGGATAGAGGATAAGACTCACGTCCTAAATGTGTAAAAAGGGCGCACGGTAGGCCCTTCATCGAAAAGAATAGTGTTCAATGCGGAAGAAGCGGGAAGCCGTAGACATGCCCATGTGCTATGTTAAAGTCCTGCACGCAAATATTGGAATTTCTACAGAAGGAACGATCCATCGTGAGAGTGCAGTTATCGAGGATTTAAAAATGATGTACCCTAGAATATTTTGCACCGAGGTGGTTGGGTAGTGCCATGTGCAGGCCATGTGCGTCCTTCACGAAGCTTCACGCGAGTCGCCACGGCCTGCGTGCTCCTGCGTCACCCACCGTGCACTGGCAGCTAAGCGCGGGACTAGCGACTCGGGTGCAAACCCGTCGACGTTTCATGCAGAGATACGCGCCAGAAATCGGCCCAAGGTGACGAGAACTAAGCCACAGGAACTTGTTAAGCAGAGAGATATATTAGGAACTAGGTGAAGGACATGGTAACGTGAAGGAAGCGGGCGCCTTCATCAAGGTTTGCTTGACGCGTTGTTACTGTCATGCGTCACAATACGTAAGAGTGACACACGTCGTCACGGGATGGAAGGAGGCGCGCAAACCGCCAATCAGCGCCGAGTTCAATCCGCACTGCATCTCAGGTTCAAGCTGTAGACGACGTCGACAGACATTTTCAAACGGTGTAGTCGAGACTTGTCTAGTTCAGAGGCTTCCACTAGGTGCCATGGACGTCGTGAAGGCGGTAGAGACGTATGTTACCAAGTTAGTGTCAACGCCTTCAGCTATGAAGGTGCTACTCCTCGACACACATACGGTATGTTATGATAATTTCATATAGTGCAACTTGACTTGAACTTTTAACAGACTCCAATAGTGTCGTTGGCTTCGACTCAATCAACGCTTCTTGCACATCAGGTTTATCTGACTGACCGGATAGATAATAAGAAGCGAGATCGGATGCCCCATATGAAGTGTGTTTGCTTTCTCCAAAGCAACGAAGACAGTCTAGAGGCTCTAGAAACAGAGCTCAAGGAGCCGAAATACGGAGAGTATTACCTGTGTCAGTCAGTGAATTGCATCGGGTGCCCATTTGAAATTGTCCTCAACGTTTTCAATAGATTTCAGCAACGTACTCAGCAAGACTGCTATCGAACGATTAGCAGAGGTGGATGAGTATGAAGTGGTTAGGGAAGTTCAGGTGTGCATTTATCCATCGAAATGAGCTGTGCCTCGCTCATTATTTTTCAGGAATACTTCGCCGATTATGCCCCTTTGCTGCCGTGTCTATTCTCTCTGAACCATACACCATCAGCAACACGGCCCCTATACGGGTCAAGTCCTAATTCATGGGACCTGAAAGCACTGGAACTAGCTGTTCAAGGCATTACGGCAGTGCTCCTCAGTCTGAAGAAGAAACCCGTCATCCGCTATGAGAAGATGAGCTCAATGGCGAAGAAGCTTGGCATGGAAGTGCAGGTATTCATGAATATACCGCCGGCTGGGACATATAACTTATGCCTATTACCACCAGCATCACATACAGTCTGAGTCTGCCCTATTTGACTTCCGGTTGACTCAAGTTCCGCCTCTACTCTTGATTCTGGATAGAAGAAACGACCCGGTAACTCCTTTACTGTCTCAATGGACCTACCAGGCAATGGTCCATGAGCTACTTGGTATTCAAAATGGTCGAGTGGATATGAAGCTTGTCCCTGACATAAGACCGGAACTAGCCGTAATTTTTATTTTCTTCCTAGAAGATTTTCCCCCTGAATACGCATCTTGCTAGGAAATTACACTAACGACGTCGACAGACCCTTTCTTCCAAGCTAACTACCTTGCTACTTTCGGCGACTTAGGTGGCTCCTTGAAGGACTATGTGCAATCCTACCAATCGCGATCTCTCGCCCAGTCTCCATCCTCGATAAACTCTATTGCCGATATGAAACGGTTTGTGGAAGAATATCCAGAATTCCGGAAGCTGGGAGGCAACGTTAGCAAGCATGTGGCTCTGGTCGGAGAGCTAAGTAGACTGGTCGGAAGGGATAAACTCCTTGAAGTGGGCGAAGTGGAGCAGGGACTGGCGACCAGCTCTGGCGCAGACTACAGGGTGAGTTCTATGAACTTTCGTTCTCGCGCTCGCCGTTAACGATGTCTACTAGGCCGTCCAAGCAATGATTTCTGACAGCGGCGTCTCGCCTTTCAATAAACTTCGTTTAGTGATTCTTTATGCTTTACGGTATCAAAAGACGCATACGGCCAATATTGCGTCATTAATCAATCTTGCGCTGGCAAATGGTGTTTCTCGAGAAGAAGCTAAAGTGTGTTATACCATCTAATCTCATCTATTTTTATTCACACTTCGACAGCTCGTCTATGTGTTCTTGAACATTTCGGGTGCCGATCAACGGCAAGATGACCTTTTCTCGACAGAATCACTGTTGGCAAAGGGTCGCTCAGCCTTGAAAGGTCTCAAGGTATAGAATCCGGAATTTTTCATCCATGCATTTTAATCACTAGCATGGTATAGGGTGTTGAGAATGTATATACGCAACACACACCCCACCTGTCACAGACATTGGAGAACTTGTTCAAAGGGAGATTGAAAGAAACCAGTTATCCTTTCATTGAAAGCCCCGGTCCGAATGCCAGTCTCCAAAGGTGAGCCAGTCGATTATATTTACTTCGTGACTCAACTCACGCTTGACCAGACCACAAGATGTCATTATCTTTATGATAGGTGGAACGACTTACGAGGAGGCGCGGACGGTTACTTTGTTCAACCAAGATCCGATTGCAGCCTCAAACGGTGGCATTGTGAATGCCGCCGGTATACGACTCTTACTTGGCGGAACTTGCGTTCATAATTCTTCTTCGTATGTAACGTCCTCTTCTGAGCTGTTTAATATCCTGACCGTTCATAATAAGGTATATCGAGATGGTACGCGCCGCCGCCACGAAGTTTCCGAGCTCCGTCTACGATCCTCCTCCCGAGTCAACGTCAAATGCACCTGCACTTAATCTAAATCTGGGTGGTGTCAATGTTAGCCTCGGAGGACCTGCTGGCACGGGCGTATACAGAACATCGGGAGAAAGTGTTAATGTGCAGGCTGACGGCATTCGTGACGGTGTCATGAATTTGCTAGGCAAGGTCAAACAGGGAGTTGATCGCATCGCTATACCTTGAGACGCTGTACTTTAAATACTAGTCTGTTATTTATCTCTGGTCTATCGCTAGCCATGCATATATACTACGTTGCAGCGTCCATGCGGGCACTTTGGTTCTATGCCATCGTTCTGCATGACTGCATCGCTCGAACCGAGGATGAAGTCCGGATGGAATGTCGCACGTGGGTTCGACGCGAAGTGACACGTCAATACCGGTCACGCGATCCATAACTTCGTGGCTAATAATTCCATTTCTTCGCTGTCATAGTTCAATAATTCTTCCACTCTCTTTATCTCTCCCCCATTCTTTGGTTTCTCTTTAGGTTGGTGCATCTGGATTGCGATAGGTTACCATGGCCAAGGGACTTTTTCACAGCCTGAAAGGCATGGATGCCTTCGGCAAGGTACGCAGTAGTTGTTACCCAGCTTTTCCATTCGTTATGGGTTAACATAATGCTCTGTAGACAACGGAGGATGTTAAGGTGAAGACCCGCACGGGCGCTTTCTGTCAGTGGACCTCTTCTGACTGCAGACTTTCTCTAACCTCAATATCTCACTTCTAATAGTGACCATTTTCTCGGCTGCCATTATTCTGGCATTTACTACTATGGAGTTCTTCGATTACCGAAGAGTAAACATCGACACATCAATTATCGTCGACAGGAGCAGAGGAGAGAAGTTGACGGTGAACATGAATGTTACTTTCCCCAGAGTACCATGCTACTGTAAATCTCAGAATTTCGCAATGGCTGGGCTAAGACTAATATTTATATTTTACCCTAGTGCTCAGTCTCGATGTCATGGATATCAGCGGGGAAGTTCAGCGAGATATCTCGCATAACATCCTCAAAACCCGCCTGAACCAGAATGGAGCTGAGATTCCGAACTCACGCAGTGCCGAACTTCAGAATGACCTAGACAAGATGAACGACGTGAAGAAGGATGGATACTGTGGTTCCTGTTATGGTGGGCTGGAGCCTGAGAATGGTTGCTGCAACAGCTGTGAGGATGTCCGGATGGCCTATGTCAACCGAGGATGGAGTTTCTCGAACCCGGATGCTATTGAGCAGGTGAGGCATGCAAGGCCGCGTGTGATTTTTCATGTGACTAAGATTCAACACTTAGTGCAAAAACGAAGGTTGGGCCGAGAAGTTAAGAGAGCAAGCAGACGAGGGCTGCAACATCTCCGGCCGCCTGCGTGTCAACAAGGTCATCGGCAATATCCATCTGTCGCCCGGTCGCTCATTCCAAACGAACTCTCGCAATTTGTATGAGCTGGTTCCGTACCTTCGTGACGATGGCAACCGCCATGACTTCTCCCATACCATCCACCGCTTTTCGTTCGAGGGTGACGATGAATATGACTACTGGAAGGCCGAGGCAGGCAAAGCTATGAGGAAGCGCATGGGACTTGAAAGCAATCCTCTAGACGGTGCTATTCAAAGAGTAAGTGATCGGTGTTTCTTATTTTATTCTTAACTAACTGTTGCATTCAGACGAGCAAGGCACAATACATGTTCCAGTACTTCCTGAAGGTCGTGTCAACGCAGTTCCGCACTCTAGACGGCAAAGTCGTACGTATTCGAAGGATGCGAGTACCCTACGTTTACTCAAGAGTACTTTTAGGTCAACACCCATCAGTACAGCACCACGCACTTTGAGCGCGATTTGACTGAGGGTGCTAATGGCGATTCTCCTGGTGGCATTCATGTCCAACATGGCAACAGTGGTGTTCCAGGTACAAAAAGCTCCTCCCGTCGTCGCACATTAAACTTCACTCACTTCTACTCTTCACAGGCGCTTTCTTCAACTTTGAGATTTCCCCTATACTCATCGTACACTCTGACATACGGCAGTCATTCGCACACTTCATCACATCGTATGTACTTCCATCTTATTTACGCCAAAGTATCCTCTGACCGTGACCATAGGACATGCGCGATTGTTGGTGGTGTGCTCACCGTGGCCTCCCTGCTTGACAGCGTTCTCTTTGCCACCACCCGCGCAATTAAGAAATCTGGAGTCACCAGCAGCTCCACCGGAAATGGCTATGGAGGCGGAAAGCTCATGTAATACCTTTCTTGGAATATGTATACCAACGCAACTTGCTTCTGTATACCTCACCTTGTTATACATACGGAGTGAACATTGCCGGTGTACTGTGGAGGGAAGCATAGGCCCCCGTTGTATAATTACACATAACTACAATACAAAAAAATAAGGATATGCATGCACCCTGATCGAACATGGTGACTTTTAGTAAAAATACAGGTCGGTAGTGAGCTTTAGTTCATGAACTTTTCGCGCCCACTTTTCGTTTCTTCGTGGGAGGGGCTGCTGCGGCTCTTGGTCTCCGTTTTGGTTGTATAGAGTATGAGCCATAGACCTCGTCATGATTATCCTGGTGTCGAAAAAATAGTCAGCATGAGCCTGCACTCTGTTGTGACAACTCACCTCTGCCCCCATCATCAACTCATCGTCTTCTTCATCTTCCACATCCTGCTCGCCATCCATATCACCAGCAACATTACTCTTATGGTTGTCGTCCTCTGAGACCCATTCATCGTCATCTTCTACAATCTTTCGGCTTCGTCTCCTTGAACTACGGGAACTGTAAGCTGGAACATCTTCTTCGCTTCTACTTTCATTCTTAATGGAGTCTTCATCCGACTCTTCTTGCTTGACGCGAATAACAGCCTCAACACGCCTAATGACAGTTACTCGAGGAGGAGGCTGTGACTTTTGCGACTGCGGTCGACTTGTATTTTGAACAGCAGGCTTCGCCTTTTGCACAGGCTGCACGCTGTTTTCCTGCTTTGAGTGCACTGGTTCCGCTGCCTGATGAGGAGAAACTTGTCCTTGGCCTGTGAGACTTGAATTAGGCTTAGCTTTTGCCTGCTTTGCCGCGCGTTGAGATGTTAGTTGCAGCGGCGGAATGGGACTTTCAGAATGTGAGACCTCAGAACTGCTGGGAGGTGCAGCAGACTTGTAGGCAGGAAGACGGGAAGGCGAAGGTATTGAGCCTCTTTTAGTCGTTGTAGATGAAGGAGCAGAATTAACGAGATCGTTGTACCGGGATTTCGGAGTAAACGACGCCGTTGACATTGATGCTTGACTCCACTGCGCGACAGTCAATTTCGGAGCATAGAATATCGAAAAAAAACTCTCACCTGAAGGCGTTCAGTTACAAGTTCCTCCATCCGGGATGTGAGGGCACATCTCTCCTGCTCAACACGAAGAAAGTGGTCTTGCCAGTTTCGTGACTGGTCCTTCCACTGGTTAATTTCGCGTCGTAGCTGTGCGATTGTTTCCACGTGATGGGCTATCTGAATCATGAACCATATAGTGAGCTCAGTGCCCATGCATACGGAATGAACTAGGCGTACAGTGAGCTCTGCCTGCTGCAGCTGTAGGCGTAAATGAGCCTTTAGAATCGGTACTGCGGTATAGGTATCCACCTACAGAAGCTTTAGAAGCAATGAGCTCCTGTTTAGACTTCTGCCACTCTAATTGGCATGTGTGCAGCTCCTTGATCGCTTCGTCGCGATCTGTCCTTGCTTCACGCGCCTCCGAAAGCGCGTGTGCTACCTCTGTTCGCGCCTGGCTTTCGATATGTGTGTACTGCGAAACGTGTTAGTATAGGTTTATTGGTACGAGTGGTTGTCGTACTGATTGGTATGCCGCTCTCGAGACGGCGGCAAGAGCATCCTCGAGAACAGTCGAGTGAGCGGTAGTTGTCATTGTGAAAGCGCTGTGCAGGGAACAGTACCATGACACATCAGACGCGACAATATTGGCTGCTTACGTAATTACGCTTATTATAGAACATCAGACTGGCTCAACATCCGACTCATTGGCAACATAAGTAGAGTGTAGAAAATTAATGATATTAACCAGAACGCAATGTAGCTACGAAGTGATATATATTAGCTCATATCCCGTCGACTTGTTCTTCCAACCAAGTCCAAAGCTCACGCCCGAGTTGTGGGTCTTCTGTATCCGACCGAGCTCTCCCCACCTTCGCCCATGGCATGAGATACTAAAGGCGTAGAATGGAATGATTTAGTTATGGCAGTTGGTCAAGAAGAAGAATGTCTCACCTTCCCGCCAAGATCAACGCTTTCTGGAGATGTACCAGCCCAAAGCTGCGTCAATGCCCCAGTGTCGGCTTTATAAAATTGGAGCAACCGCTGGTTCAAGGCGTTAGTGCCTACGGAAGCCAGTTAAGCCTGGAAAGCATACCAATCCGAGCATTGATAGAGCATTATTGATTACATGTCGATTAAGTTCCGTTTGAATATTCCCTGATGCAATAGGTTAAATACGAGATCATGGCAAAAATCTCTCGAAATCAGGGTGCTTACCTGGATTCACAGACGTGGACACGATGCCCTGATCTCTATACCTCCGTGCAAGCTCATTCGCAAATACAATATTTCCCTATATCAGGTGATTAGTACACATTTAAATGCCGAGAGACTGAAATGCTCACATATTTGCTCTGGAAGTACATAAACTCACTCGTGAGTTTCGACCTCGCCGGTCCATCTTTAAAAGTATTAAAGTCGAGTTGAGCTTTTGCCAAGTAATGTCCTGATGAAGTTGTATTGACTACACGAACTTTCCCACCCGAGGAGCTTTTAGTCCCAGCGAGGAGAACAGGAAGCAGGAGCTTTGTGAGGTAAAAATGACCTCGTGAAAGGGGAATTAGTATCCCGAATCATGAAGAAACGAATCGAAGTTACCTAGCACATTGGTATGAAATTGAAGATCATATCCATTGGCGAGCTGATCGAATGGTGCCATCATAATTCCTCTAAATTAATCTGTGAACATAGCTTTCGCGGGGAAAAGGGCAACCACGTACGCGTTGTTGAAGAGAATATGCAGTTCTTTTTCTTTGCTGAAACATGCAATTACTCGTGAATACAAATTGCAGTGTCCTGATGTTCGGCGCACAATACTGACCTGATGAACTCCTCCGCACCAGCTTTAACGGTCTTCAAGTCTGAAAGATCAACTTTCAAGAACAGAGCATGCTTTCCAGTTGACAAATGAAGCTCCTCGATGGCAGCTTCTGCCTTTCTCTCGTCCCGGCACGCGATATAGACCTTCGCATTATGTTCAAGGAGTGCCTACGCGTGCAAACATGTAGCAATTAGCGCTACTGCTGCTCCGAAATAGGACATATAGCCACTTACTTTCACCGTAGCCTTTCCTATCCCGGCATTCCCTCCAGTGATAATAATGACTTTGCCAGACAAGTCGGGTATCTGGTCCGTCCCCCATGTCGGTTTGGGCACGAAATAGGCTTGGCGCAAGAAGGACCATAAATCCCATGCCCAGAGGTCGCGCAGGGTAATGGACATAGGAAGCATGGCGAGTGCGGATTTGAGTCCTAGTGGGGAGCAGGAAGAGCTTCGGCGATGGACGCGTCGTGGATTGTCATGGCATCTGGAGGTTAGCCCTGAAATTTATGCGGTTGTTCAGCGGCCTCTACTACATACTCCAAAACCCATGCAACCTCCGGGCTTGGCGGGGACCAAGGCGTAGCACGGTAAAAGGTCACCATAAAACATTGTACTCCAGTCATTAATATTGACGGACTGTGGACCCCAAGTATTACAATAAAGAATAAAGTGGAGCCCGGCGTCGTCACCGACCGAAAGGCATTTTTCGTCTCACAGAGCCCCATGAGCATCGTATATTTGATAGTATGTAGGGCCGTGGCTGCGCGTACATTAGCGTCAAGGATTTGCACATTGTCAATGGATCATTACTTTAAACATTTAAAATCTACTTCCCAGAAATCCCTGGGCGGGAGGTACTAATTTAAGAGCATAGGCTACATGGGAGGCAGATATAGCCAGGCTCTCGAAAGGCATGATTATAGTCCATCTATGGCGCACTGCAGCGCAGCACTTGAACTCTCTATTAGTAGCAATTAATCTGACGGCTTTCTTACAGTACACTTGTTGTTATCGGCTGTGCAATTTGTATATAGTACGTGATAAGGAACAAAGCATCATGCCAATCTGCATCGACCTCCAGGCTTTCAGGTCCCAGAAGTCAATTAGGGCTTCACTGTTGAGGTATTAACGAGGCGATGTGACTGCCAGCGAAGTAAAATCGGAGGATCCAGACGACATAGCAGCAGCAAGGGTTGACCTGCAGCGCGAGTACATAGAGTTGAAGCACCAATAGAGATTGAGCTGATAGATATTGGATCTACGCATCTTCTGTAAAGGAAAATTGGGAGCTTTCCAGCCTCGCGATGGCAGTCTTCATGGATGATTAGGCCCTAGTTTAGGAGCCTGTTGAGCCAGCAACGCATAACTGCAAGCAACGCTCGGGCCGCTACCACACAGACCGTAACGGCACGTTGAACGACAAGTAGGAAGCAAGTGGCAGATGTATAACCCTTCACAATTTATCATTATGCAAGTCGAACTAGAAGCAAACTAGGAGTGCACACGCTACTTGACTGTTGACAGATAGACGGGTGATCCTGAACGAAATTAGACCATTGACTTGCAAGGACTAAAGGTGCGTAGCGGTAGAGGTGCCCGAGGGATGAAATTTAGAAACTTTGCAGATCCAAAGGCGAGGAATTCGAAGAAGCGAAACAAGAAGGATGATGAAGAACGATCAGTGAAATTCTGCTGTGGAATTGATGGCAGTTGTTTGTGCTTGTTATTTGTGGTTGAACTAACCCTGAATTGACGACATTCACGAGGGACGACTTGAAGGTACTCGCCAGGCAGAGCGACCTCTTTTTCTATAATTTTGGCCCGCAAGATACCCGAGAAGCCCAAGGCTGCGCTGCTAGGTTCTGCTTTTTCCCTTTCTTTGTGTTCTAGAATCTTGCCGTCGTTTCCAGCATTCATCCCCTCGGGCCGTTAATCCCACCGTGAGCGAGCACCGCGTTCTTGCCTATATCTTCGCCGCCAATCGCTCGCTTTTCATCCTCCGTCTCTCTTCGTTGTTGTACACCACAATTCACGTTATCTGTACCCAACAACGCTGCCGTTTTCAGCATACCATCGGCGATCGCTCGTTTTACGCTTCTGCATTGGTCTCTGGCTCCTGTTTCGTTGGAAACACGGTCCCACTCCTGTAGTGCGCCCGCATACCCAAATATACGGTGTGTAGCCAACATTTTGATCCTCCCCTCCTCCTTTGGGCGGCGATGTACGCGTCGATCGCCCAGTCCTTCACGTCCCCCCTGCTCCACACTCACCAATACGTTGTCACAGATTGACGGCCTTCCCGAATAATAACTTGCTTGGACTTCATATAGTCCGATAACGGCACCCATGGATCCATCATGCCTCACCATCGATACCACAGTCGGCATGATGGCTGGTCCTTCATCCACCTCGTCGCATCCTCGCGGTCAACACCGACGTTCTCCGTACCCCAACTCGACAGCAGGCCCCAGCAGTGCATTTCGCCGAGCACGCAGTGTATCAAATGCATCTACTTCCTCGTCGTTATCCATTATGACCCCCAATTCGTCTTCAACAAACGCTTCGAAGACATCACTCACTCTATCACAACGATCACGCTCGCATCGGAGGGCGCGTTCCGAGAGCCCTGCGCTTGAGGATGCTGTGTGCCTTGGCTCAGAATACGTTCTGGCAATGCACGATTACTCTCCAGAGGACCAGAGCGCAACCTGCCTGTCTTTCCGTGCCGGCGAGATCATCCACGTTTTGAATAGAGATCCTAGCGGATGGTGGGATGGAGAGATCGAGACGAGAAGGGGGTGGTTTCCAAGTAACTATGTTAATTCAGATGTATCATCACTCACGGAGGAAGAACCTCCAGAAATGCAATCTGTAAGTTCCTCCCCTACTTCGCAATTTGTCAACTCACTTGCTTCCTTAGTATTCGCGCAAGCATAATCATAGTAAATCCACCGCATCCGCGACATCGTGGATTAGCACTTCCTCTTCGCGGCAAGACGCCCACCATAATCGACGCCCGTCCGCCCCTGAAGTCGGATCAGATATAGACTCTTATTGCCCCCCTGTTATGGTTCCCCTCTTACATGGCCTCTCACTACTGCAAAATGCAGTACGCGCAAATCGAATACCACACTTTCAGCCCTCCACCGCCTGCATCATAACTTCTGTTCGCACGATTCTCTCCTCGACAGAAACAATACAACGAGATGCACCAATATTGCAACAATTCCCCGTTTTGGCAGAAGAGAGGAGGCGGATATTGAGTATGCTGGCTTCCCTTGTGGCTCAAGCGAAGAAAGCGTCCGAGGAAAACGTCGACGAAGAAAAACAGGACTTAGAAATCGAAAGTATGCTTCGCCTCGGGGGACAAGTGTTTGCGCATATGCGGAGGTTTCTAGCTGTCGCTGTCCAGTGCGGCGTAGATCTTCCGAATAATCAAGAGCCAGCGCCACTCATTGAGGAGACTGTGGAATCGGAGGGGATTTGGAATAACTACGGCGAAAACGACGGTCCTGATTCACCTGCTGGACGTACTCCTACGCAGCATCGTCAGCAGAAGGCTCGGAGACCTGGAACACCTGGAACCGCTATGCGCATGAAGGGTATGGCAGATTTCCGCCAACGAATGAAGGACCCAACGCAACCGAATCCGAATGCCTTTCCGGCAAGTAAAGGTTTATCGATGGTGAGGCAAGAGTCGGTGCGGCCGCCGCTTCCCAGTGGGCATAAGTCCGATAAATCAACCAGCAGCGTCTCTTCTTCATCGTCTTTCTCGTCCCAGGAATCACCTCCACCTTCTCCGCCCCCCTTTCCACGCGGTCCTTCGAGTTCGACGCAGGTGCTTGAAGCCCTTCGCTACACTCACGACCATTACCTATCGACCATTGCTGCTTTCATAGGGCACGCACATTCACATTCCCGGGCATCGCATGCCTCAAGCACAGGACACCTCTATGATCTGGTCAGAGAGATTGTGGAGAATGTATGCAAATTACTCACTATCGTGGAAGCTGTTATCTTGCATCCTGCCATTCCGGCGTATAGGCTTGCTCACTTGAAGTCCGCGAAGGATGGGTTGTACGACGTCACCAGTTCTCTCGCGGACTCCGTACGCTTTCTCACGGTCTCTCTCCCTTCCACCATGACCGACGAAGAAGAGAAGCAGACGCTACTGAGATCAGCTACAGGCGCATTAAAGGCTGGAGCTGACTGCGTAGCCGCCGTGAAAGTCTGCCTCAATCGGCCAGTAGGCGAACGACCATTCATTGTCAACTTACCTGGCGGAGCGGATAGCAAAGTGCAACCATTCACCCCGAGCAGGTTCGCGAAGTCATCGCTCGCAAGGGTGACGAGCCTCAGCGGTCTTAACAGCATGAGCCTTGACGATGAAGACCTCACCATCCAGGCCCAAACGCCTTCTCCCGTGCAACGTACAAGGCAGATTTCTTCTGGGTCAGAGAACAGCTCGAAATCGTCATGGAGACACTCTGACGAGACCAGTGCTACATCTCCGGATGAAGAACCGGCATTGACACCTTTGGCCCTATCATCCGCTTTGGTAGAGCGCGATCTGCCTTCTCCGAATTCTTTGACTTCTTTCGTTCCCACTGACGATGGTACGACGTGGGAAGGGAGTGCGAGGGGCCACCATACCGTAGACATGCCACTGGAAGAGAAAATGGTGCACGGGGCACTGCCCAGTGTCCCTGATGAGATGATTCCTGAGTTCGGTCAGGATCCAGTAACATGGATGTTTGGTCACGACTATTCGCTGGAAGACGTGGCATACAATAGCGAAGGCCACCTCGTAGGGGCAACCATGGAGGTGTTGGTGGAGAAGATGACGCCTCACGACAGTATTGTCGATCCGGCCTTTTCAGCTGTGTTTTTCATGACCTTCCGCCTGTTCTCTTCACCCATTGAACTCGTTGACGCGGTCATCTCACGCTACAATCTTCTTCCACCCCCTGGTGTTTCTTTTGAGGACCTACAGCTGTGGCAGCAACGCAAGGGTCTCCCTGTACGATTACGGGTGTCAAATTTCATCAAGCTCTGGGCAGAGCTGTACTGGCGCCCAGGTGTCGATGACGCTGCCTTGCCTACACTCATGGCTTTCACGCGCGGGGCGCTGGCTTCCCTCTTCCCTGGACCTGCCCAGCGAATTCTCGATCTCCTTAATATGCGCTCGCAATCCTCAGACCTGACGATCAGCCCGAAGGCTGAGCGCACCCGTGATCCTGGAATGTCGATCAACCCTCCTACGGCATTGTCTACATCCGAGATACCGAGACCGACAATGACGAAGACGCTCCTTGTAGCACTAAGGAAGAAGGACTTCGCGGCAATATCGGTGACGGACTTCGATCCTTTGGAATTGGCGAGACAGCTCACGATCATGGAGTGTAATCTCTACTGCGCCATTCAGCCGGAAGAGGTTCTTGAGATGGGCCAGGAGGGCGCAACACTGCCTGTCAATGTGAAGGCTGTATCCTCTTTAAGCACAGTTATTACAGGATGGCTCGCAGAGAGCATACTAAATGAGCTCGATCTGAAGAAGCGTACCCTCTTGGTGAAATTCTTTGTCAAGCTTGCGGATGTAAAGCCTTTTCTTTTTTTCCCCCTTCATATTTATTTATCTCTTTTTACAGCGCTGCTCTTCTTTGCATAATTACAGCACCTCGCGCTCAATACTAGCCGCTTTAGACTCTTCCACCATTTCTAGGCTTCATCAGACTTGGCTCGTGAGTATTATCTTCTGTATGATTAGTTATTGCTGAGCAATTGTTTTTTTTCAGGGTCTTCCTCAAAAATACAAAGCACAGTTGGAGAGTCTACGAAGATTGGCTGATCATAGCCGCAACTATCACGAGTATCGCTCGAAATTGCGGAATACAGCTCCGCCAGCTGTTCCTTTCCTCGGTAAGTTCCATTGCATAGCTGGCATGGCTTCTCTGACCCCGTCCATTTTAGGTCTGTATTTGACCGATGTCACCTTCTGCCGAGAAGGCAATCCATCGCACCGCGCATCTCCTATGAATCCCAGCA